>JAVSBS010023000.1:0-23358 GCA_033124195.1 Coracias cyanogaster | reverse complement strand
TCATCTATTAGTACCCCCAAGTCTTTTTCCACAGGGCTGCTCTGTAGCCTGTCCTCTCGCAGTCTATATTGCTAATGCTGGTTGCCCCTGCCCAGGTGCAGAACCCCGCACTTGGCCTTGTCGAACTTCATGAGGTTCACCTAGGCTCACCTCTCCAGCCTGGCCAGGTCCCTCTTGATGGCATCCCGTCCCTCTGGCATGTCAACTGCACCACCCAGCTTAGTGTCAGCAAACTTGCTGAGTGCGCACTCAATGCCACTGTCAATATCATTAATGAAGATATTAAACAACACTGGTCCCAGTACAGACCCCTGAGGGACACCACTTGTCACCTTTTCCCATCTGGACATCAAGCCATTGACCACTACTCTCTGGATGCGACCATCCAGCCAATTTCCACTGAACAGTCCACCCATTGAACCCGTAATTCTCCAACTTAACACAGATGCAACTCAGTTAGGTTATTTACATATACCAAGAAAAATAGCACAGTCCTTATATGGCAGTCTCTGGTTGAGGTAAATGTGCAAGCAAATATGTAGCAAAACATTTCCTGAAAAGAGATAGGACTAATTATCTTCCCACTTTACTGTTACATCGTATGGAAGTGACCTGCTGCACATCATTCATATTGGACAGCAAATTAAGTCTAAGGACCTGCCTTGGACTCCAAATAAATACCTACACCTGTAGATCTGTAGCAGAAGAAAAAATCTGCAATCTTAGCTATTTCATAGGCATGACTTTAAAATATTATTTTATGATTAAATGATTCAGTTCTGAAAGGAAGATTAACCCAAATCTAGTTTATCGATGGGGCCTTCTTCATAGAGCAAGCAAACAACTCCTTCTCACCACCCACTCCAAGATTGTTATTGCATTTGTTTAAAGTTGATGGTTTTAACTAATTTCAAACAAGGTCTTGGTGACCTCAGTTTTATTTTGAGGCTCTAAATTCCCCCAGTTAGTTGCTGTATTATCAGGGACTTCTCTGTCTTGGATCAAGACTGCAAGTGATGCAGCTGACAACGGCTACAACATGAGGGTAGCCACAATGAACAGCCTATGTAGAGTGTTCAAAATTGCCATTAGTATGTGCAGAATGAAGAACTGCTGCATTCATTTCAGCTGATGCGGGTCAAACTGGACAGGCACAAGCCATTGGTGTATGGAAAATAGCTGAGAAGACACTTTCATTTGTGCTGGTGGAGAAAAAAAGGGGCTTTTAATAGCACAATTTTCTTTTTCATAGAAATAAGTAGCAGTAACTAAAGGGTCTTTATATTGCCTAGTGTTTATAGCTGACACAAAATAGATATTGCCAGCATTGATTGTGAGTCAGTGGTGACTTCTGTGGGGCGTGCTGTGGAGAGAGGAGTGAATCTGTCTTGCATGCTCTTCCTTAGGGAGAGCAGGGTCCTCTTCCATAGCATTAACTCTTGCAAAATGTAAAGGAGCAAAGGACAATAAATGGACCTTTTCCAGGGCTGATGTCAGGGGCCAACAAAGGAAACACACTTGTTTGGTTGATAAAAAATTGGCCTTGTTATTTTAAACAGTACAATTGACTTAGATTTTACAATGATGTTTGACTGCTCAGGATGCTGTTTCATCTTTTTCCTGTTGGATATGTGAGTCAGTTCACATTAAATTCTCACTGTCTCTATTACTGTGAAGCCATTGTAAAACATTCAGGGTATTTTCTTAAGAGAAAATAAATTGTGATTGTTATATTTAATATAAAGTTTAAATTGAGGAAAATTTGAATATCTCTGGAATGCTTCATACAGCTTTATCTAAAAATACAAAGCTTTCATAGTTTCAGTATGCAAATAATGTTCAAGATCTGCACAAAATCTGGCTGCAAAAACCTTAACATATGAATGATGTGATGATGATATTTATTAATTTGGTACTCCAGTCTGGTTTTCTATAGCTACTGGGAACCACAGATGAGACCGTAAGCCAAGACACTCATTCAGAGCTATTCCAAAATCAATTTGAGGCTCTTCGATCTCTACCCACCCCACAGCTCTTGTTCATCTTTCACTTCAGAGAGTGTCTCTGTTTCCTGTAGTTGACAGTCATCTGCACAAGGAGTGACAGTGCCTCTTATCAGAGTTTCCTCTCCAGTTTTCCCTATGCAAGGCAGGCTGCCCTTTGAGTTTTGGAGCAGAGCTCACTGCTTCCACAGCACATCCCAGCCAGGGAACAGCGATTCCACATCAGGAAACCAGCTGCTGTCCCACATGATATTGCACTGTATTACCACAAAGCCGCAGGGCTGTTCAAAACAACCACTATCAGCCAACTCCATTCCCCTGCCAGAGATCAGAAAACAGGAACACACTCGGCCTTCTCCGCTCAGTGTTTCCAGCAGTTCACCCGCCTAATTATGCTGGGGTCTGTCCACATCTGTTTCACAGTACTCCTCTCACTGGCTTAATTGTACATGCTTACCGATATCCTAGACAAGCCACAAGGAACCGCTTGTACAAAGCTAGCTAATGAAGAAAGGAGAAAGGAAAGACAAAGAAATATCAGCATTTTAACTAAAACAAATGTAAAATCATCTTTATTTCTGCATCACAGAAACAAATATAATGCAAATTCTCTTTTTGCAGCTGTTGCTAAATATACACACAAGTTTAATTCTTTTTTTTTTTTACTTAAAAAATCAGCAATCTTCAGTCTAAATCTCTGACTTGCCCTTAGCAATGAGTTTTTTTGGAGAAAAGGAAGGATGTCAGTGAGAGCTTGGTTTTGGTGAGATACAGGACAAACATACTGTCCCTTTAATAATCTTTAATTCTGTAATAATGCCCTTTAGGGAGACTGGCTGCTTCCGTTGATTGTTTCAGTACTTATTCTAAACAATAGGCGTACTCATTTAAAAAATTAGGTTAAACTTTAGAAGTCCTCACTTGCTGAACATTGACTTTGTTGTTCTTCTAAGATGTGGGACAATGCTGCTCTGTATTGGAAAAGTCCAGTGCAGAGAAACACTTTCCCTCCTGATCTTTCCTGTGCAGTGCTGCATAAGTGCCTTGAGGACTTTCCAAAGCCTTCCTGACAGCAAGCCATGAGAGACAGTTGTTAGGATTCAGTTCATACCTAAGCACAGTAAATATCAATAGTATTTATGTCCATAATAATCTTGGCTTCTCTGCAGGAGGTATGTTGTGGAGAGCCAAACACTCTTCACTGGAGCAGCATTAATCACAACTATTGGAAAGGTTCGTCCAGGAGGTAATAGTTGTCAGAAGTACTGGGGGGAAGGAAGGGATAGAGAAATGGATATGAAAAAGATGTCTGGAGGCACTTATTTCAGCTACTGGAAAAGGGAGGTTAGAGAAAAAAAATGCCTCAGTTTCCTTTCAAATTGTGTTAATAAGAGTAGAAGGTGGCTTAAAGTAAATGGAGGGTAAATACAAGCCAGAAAGAAACAGTGCCCTGTGCAGCATGTCACTGAACTGTGGGATCCATAATGGCACCAGGACAGTCAGCACCTGTAGCTGCCTTCACAGGGAGTCCAACAGTACTAAACTCATTGCCCTTGCAAGTGGTAAACCTGGCACATGGTGAAAGCAACAATTTCTACCTGCAGTTCCCTCTGCCTGATATACTCGTGGTTTGCTGCATGCAAGGGAGCATCTAATAACTCCTGCAGGTCTTAATACAACTAAACAGGATTATTCTAAGTGGCACCATACATAACAGGAGTACAACCACTGAGACACACCACAGTGATGTCATTCAACCAACTTGACGTTTGTTGGTCTTATTTAAATTCCTGTCTCTGATCATAGAATCATAGAATCATTTAGCTTGGAAAAGACCTTTAAGATCATCAAGTCCAACTGTATACCTAACACTGCCAAGTCCACTGCTAAACTATGCCCCTAAATGCCACATCTACACATCTTTTAAATACCTCCAGGGATGGTGACTCCACCACTTCCCTGGGCAGCCTGTTCCAATGCTTCACAGGCATTTTGGAAAAGAAATTTTCCCTAATGTCCAACCTAAACCTCCCCTATCACAACTTGAGGCCATTTCCTCTTGTCCTTTCACTTGTGCCTTGGGAGAAGAGACTGACCCCCACCTCACTACAACCTCCTTTCACGGAGTTGTAGAGAGTGATAAGATCTCCCCTCAGCCTCTCTTTCTCCACGTTAAAGAACCCCAGTTCCCTCAGCCACTCCTCAGAAGAGTTGTACTCTAGACCATTCACGAGCTTTGCTGCTCTCCTGTGGACAAACTCCAGCACCCCAATGTCTGTCTTGTAGTAAGGGGCCCAAAACTGAACATGTTATTTGAGGTGCAGCCTCACCAGTGCCAAATACAAGGGGACAATCACTTCCCTAGTCCTGCTGGCCACACTATTTCTGATACAATCACACAGGTTAGCTACATCCTAAAGCCAGTGCCCTTCTTACTAGCAACACAGAGGTCAAAGGGAAAGCTTGGGTCACAGCCAATGTAAGCAGGGACACCATGTCCCACCACTACCCTCATTTCTCACGAGGCCACCAACTGCAGCCGAAGCACACAGGCTCTACTGGAGGACCCTCTCCCAGAGGTCCTTCGCAGCAGAGTCTGGAGCAGAGGGCCTGCAGATGTTTCCCTGTCTGACTGAGCCAGATATTGTCTCATGCCTCAAGTTCCTGCATGCCGGCAATTAAGGCAGAAATCTGGAAATCCACAGCACAGTTAGCAGCTTCTGGTCATGGTGGTGATTGGATTAGGGGAGAGAGGGCTGTCTGGAAGGATATAGCACTGACCACTCTGGGGATTTAAATTGATTCCCCAGCCAAAGGAAAATTAGTGTGGTGGCTGTGGTTTTATTTCTATTAACATTATCTTAGAGTTTATGTCCTAAAAAAATTGGCATGGCTGGCAAATCCCAGGAGCAAGGCCCAAAACTGATTTAGCATGAACCTGAACTTTCTCTCACCCTTTAAAGTCCAGGTTTTCCTACTCAGTGTCAAGGTTAAGAAACAGAGTAACACAGTAATGTTTCTCCTCCTGATTTTCTCCTTGTTTCATGTGAATGTCAGAAATCTTGGAACTGAAAAATTTTAAAATAAATCTACTAATGTTCCCATGGGAATAATTATACATTTTAAACACGTCTCCAGAAAAGCGAATCTTGTACCTTAGAAAGTCAGATAAAGAAATTTTCTTCTTGGAATTTAATTAAACAGGTAAAATGAGTTGGATGGAAGAATTTTTTTTTTTAAAGGTGAACTTTATGAGTTGAAAGTAATTCTCTGGATTAGAGTCTTTAGTGCTGAAATGCAACAAAACATAAATGATATGGGGTTTAATACACACGTTGTTGGACAAGAACATAGCAGAGAGGTTAAAGAAATGCCATAATTCTGTAATGTAATGTAAATCAGATTTTCCATTATTTTACTTTAATGGAGTTTACTTTTTTTTTAAACAATAAAGATTGGCTAATAGGCCTCCTTGCCCTTTTTTATAGATGGTTGGCAAAATCATTCAGATGTCATTTGATACTAGATGTATCTAGCTGTGCTGAAGCTGTATGCAATCTAACATGTACTGAGTTAACTGTACTAATTTTTTTACATGATTAATCCATTCAGTTTTTTTCAGGAAAGCAAATGGTATAGGAGTAATTAATTTGCAAGTGTCTACTTTGTAAAGTGTAGGTTTTCTTTAAAAATGTATCTTAACTATACGAGGAGAAATTTACAAAAGCCACCAATGCCCTATTCTCAAAAGAAGGTTGGATGCATAGCATAAATCACTCATTAAAAAAAAAAAAAAAAAAAAAAAGAGATCATTTCAGTCTTTGTATTTTTTAAAGGAATTTGAAACCATTTTCCTAATTGCCACTTCAATATTCTCTACTAGCCAATCAAAGAAATTCAGAAACTTCAACCCATACCCTTTTTGTGCTGTATGGTGTTTTGGAGGTAAGCATAATTTGCTCTGTACTTCAATAGGCTGCAAAAGACATATTTGCTACAACACATTAAAAACCAGCTCAGGAGGAAGAATTACCTATGGAATCAGAAGGATTTTGCCCCTGCTTAACACAGAATGAGCATCTCTGTGTGATGTGAGGAAGCGCTGTATTACTTACTAACATGTCCTAGACACAGTGAAAGATTTGTGACTACTCTCTTGAGCGTATAGGTTGGAGCAAGAGGACTTGAACCAAAATCCTAAGAGGATTCATGAGCTAAGTTCAAGAGGTTTAGAAATCACACCTCATCTGTGAGGCTTGAGAGAAGGAGCTGCCTCTTCTGGAGCTTCAGCCTGAAAGGTTACTACAACGACTAGCTGTTATGAGCAGCCACAGATCCTTTGCACACCATTTGTATCCAGGACCACTTCTCTCTGTTTACATCTTCATGTGGCAGGGGTCTCCCATGGAGAATTTGTACTGGCAAGGCTGTCCCTCTGTCTTCTAAATGGTGAATTGTGTATTAACCTAATATAGATTGGGTCTAGGACAACTCTCCACAGCCAACTCGCCATGGGACAACTCTACATGGCCAACTCTATGTGGGACAACTCTGTGCAGGCTGGCAGATTCCACTGGTCTTCCCTACCACATGGTGAGTTCTATAAAGCTCTTAAACATCACCAAGGGCTCTGCATGGCCACAGGGAGCCCTGAGTGCCTGGCAGCAAGTGATCTCTCATGGGAGATTAAGAAAGGAACCACTGGTGAGCTCGTTCTTACTGTGCCTGCAGCAAACATCAGATTAGGGGGAGGAGGAGGGTGCAGGCAGTGGGGTGAGCAGCATGGGAGGCAGGGGGGAAGCACTGGGGACAGCAGCTCCAGGCCCAACTCCAGGCACTGAGGGGGAAGCTGACCACCTGAGCACTGCCTGGCTGCAGAGCCTGCTGTTGTGTTGGCCTTGGCATGGTTTTGTCTTTTTTTTGAGACACCTAGGACAACCCATCATGGCCAATGCAATGCCCTGAGCTGAACAATCCTATAACTGGTGGGGAGAATTACAGGTGGTTTTTTTCTTAGGAAGTCAGGAAGCAAGTGATTGCCCTGTTGGCTCCCACCACCCGCCAAGCCCCTGTAGTTTGTTGTATGGTATCAAGCATGTGCAATTTTTGAAGGCAATGTAGTTAGTTCTAGAGTTAGGACTTTGGCTCTTAATCTGAGAATGTAAACTGAGTTTTGCAATAAACTGAGTTGTTATGACTCACTATTTAATAGATTCATATAAATGCTTCAAAAAATATTCTGTCCACAGCAAATTTTCAGCCTATGTATCTTGACTTAAGTTTATGTATCTTGAGTTAGAGAGACTGGCAAAGTTCCTGAGTGAATTCACAAACTCCCCAAGATGCTCATAGGCTGAAGTAATTCATATGATGAGGGGAAAGGCAGGATATCTCACCAGAAACTATTTTATTTGGTCTGTCATTGTGGAAGGAGGTGCATTCTGCACTGCCTTCCAGATTCTTTGCATTTCTCAAGTGGAAAGCAGCTTGGTATATTCAACCAAAATGTTTCCTAGGTTGACTGGACCTCCTAGCTGACTGAAAATCAATGCAGTTGGTTCCCATTCAGCTACTCCTTAGGATATTTGACAGTTTTGACGGGCTGATTTAGAATTGTGTTGTTACAAAATTAAATTTTCATAGATTAGTGACATATGTGTAAAGAGCTAAATGTCTTCAATTTTAAGCTTTCTTTTCCCCCAAATGTCCAAGCTGCTGAAAAGTCAGTTTGATAACACTGTAACCATGAAGAAAACAAAGATCTTTTATTATTTAAATAGAATGTTCACACTGGAAAAGCACAGGGAAGAACAGGAATTATGCATAAAGATTAAAAGATACTGGAAATCTGTCTTCTTATATGCTTTTCATAATCTAGAAACGTGGCACCATGGTCTAGTTAACAGCATCTGAGTGCCAAGACAGAGCATGTGTTTTCTTTCTCTATCAGTTTAACAGAATCAGTTTAATAAAAGTAGAGGTTCAAAGAAGTTTAGATGAGACAAAAAAGACCAAGAAACACTCACTGTCAGCCAAGTCACACAGATCCATTACATGGAAAATGTAAGCAACCAAAAAACGACAAAAAATGTTTGCATTAACACAACAGCAGTCAATTTGGGAAGTCAATTAAGAAAGCTTAATTGATTGGTTTATTATGGTTTATTGTGCAAGTAATAATTCATATTAAAACTCCTTGATTCGTAAAATTAAGTTTGTATAAATGTTAAGTAGCTTTAAGAGTAAATTAATTTGTAGAAAAATAAATGTTATTATCTTAATATTAAATTAACTTACCAAACAATACAAATTCCTAGAAAGGGACACTGTAGATACAAATGTTTGCAGTTGTTGGACAGAATGAACACTCATGCTGAATGAAGAAATCCTACAACTGTAATAACAAGTTATTCACTATTACATGAGTAATATTACCAGTTAACTAAGTTACATTCTAGGACAAAGTAATTGGCCCTTCAGTCTGATAATCATTTTTGAAACAAAAACATCTCTTTAATTATTCACTTCCATGCAACTAATGTATACATAACCGGTAACAAATACTGAATTGGTGTCTTTACTTTGCAAGTATCACCAGAAACCAGACTGGTGAAAAGTCCAACCTGAATCAGTCCTCCTGGCTGTCTAGGTCAAAATCACAGTTTCCAAAGAACACTAAATAGCCCCTCCTGCAGCAGTATGACCCAATTTCCGCTGTAAAGTCACAAAGCGTACTCTTCAAAAATTTATATTTCACTTTTTAACCTCTGTATCACATGGAACATCAGGCAACTTATTTCTCACACTCTGTTGATGGACTGCCAAATTAGTCCATCTTATTTAGTTACTAAAGTAAAAGGAAAGATAAATATAGGCAAGATTCAAACTACAAAAGACTTGACTAAGCTTCTAAATACTCAGGGGTTTTTTTTTAAGTTACTTCAATAATAGATTTCCATATACCAAACATTATTTTTTTTGCTAAATAGTTTACACTGTTACTGTTGAATAGCATGAAACAGACTCTGCACCCCTTTATTTACAAGAAACAAAAGCTGATTCTGAATGAACCTGACAAAGCAACATGTGTGGCCAAGACCAGAGTTGAGAGCAAGCATCAAGGCTTCTTTGGCTAGAATATGTGTTAACAGAACACAATTTGCAGATGTTCTTCATTCAGTTGGATCCCGTGGCTTTTCATATCTCTGCTCACATGAGCCATGGCCAAAACAAACAAGTTGTCCTTTCCTTAGCAAAGTGCATTTGATGGTGCCACATGGATGGGAGGCCTCCAAAGCAGTGGTTCTCAGCATTCCAGCTGATTAGCTCTTCTAATTTGCTCTATCTCTTCCCATCCCAGGATCTTCTCACAATAAATCTAGTTAGGAAAAGTTGCATAAAATGCAGTATCAAGGAAGTACCAGGGAGATGATGTGAAAGTAACACTGCTTTTCAAGCTACATTCCTAGCATAGAAGACCAAGAGTTTATTTCCTCTTGGCAGATGTAGAATGTAAACAACCTTTCTTGGTCATTTTGCAGCTTGATCATCTGTTTTTATGTGGTTTATATCCTGTCTCATCATCAGTGAGTATTAGGACAGAAAGCACAAGAAGAAATAAACAAGTCAGGCACTGCTGGTGCTCCCCAAAGTTTTAAAACCTCTTAGGGATAGCCTGTTTTGTCTTGCTCACATGCCCACTTAAACAAGTCACCTGAATTAGGACCAGAAAGCCAAGTCCTGTCAGCAATTTTTACCTGCAGTGTGTATATATACAATATCTATCTACTTCTAAAGATAAGGCGGAAACTATTAATCAAAGATTGTGCTACCACAGAATCCCAAGACATTTGCAATGCTTCACCTTTCTCTTAAGGCAGTTTATAGCTCCTGGCCTTTTTTACAGTTTTTTTGTAGAGTGTGTGATGGTAAGAGGTATAAATGGTCTCTAGATTCTTTTAGATTAAACATCTATTGCACAGTTAGCTACAGTGATGAAAACCTGGAGATGTTGACCAATGCAATAACCTCTACTCCTCTGTTCTTATAAAAGGCCAATGCAAGTTGTAGACTCTTCTTTTAGAGCGCTGCAGCTAGAAGAAAAGTCAATGCTTTAGATAAACTGCAGAGTATCTAGTATTTGGAGTGAAATTATCTGAGAATATTATGAGGTGGCTCAAGTGTAGGAAAATATTTAATATATCTCTGGAACCCTGATCCACAACAGCTGCCTCCTAGAATAAAGCTTCTTTAGATATCCGAGGTTTCTTGCCTTCTTCAATGATATAAAGGCCTTCCACTTCAGAATGGGCTCAGTTAAAGCAAACATACTTGTCTGATACAGTAGAAGAAAAGGAAATTAGTATTAACCAACTGTGAAAAGGCTGAGTCAGTTTATTTGATTCTCCAAAGTCCTTCATGCAAAATAAATGCATGTTCTTAATACAAGTTTGCAGCCAGGAAACCTCAATTTCAAATAAGAACTGTAATGAACTACAGTTAAGTATTTATATATGAAAAATCTTCAACGATAAATCACACATTTTTGAACTTGAGAAAAGCAAGATACATATTAGATGCAATATTACACAAGCAATACAGGTGGTTCCTCTGGAACTAAGAACAAACTTACCTATGGGAATCTCAAAAAAGCAATATTGTCTGAGATCAAATTTCCATGTTTCTTCCACTTTAAACCAATTCCCTTTAAACATGTTACGTTTTCCAATGGGATTCACCTGTGAATGTAGCTGTCAATTACAGCAAACCTATTAAAACTACTGTTTATTTTGGATAGCAGTTATTTCACAGAATTACATCTTTGTAACATACATTACTAACACGGCATAATGATTGCACACAACCTTGGTATGAGTTGAGTTTGCATTTTTTAATTTCCTGTACTTCTCTTGTATTTTTCACTTGGTTATTTGGAAAGCTAATACACATAAATATTGAATGACTTGGTATGAAAACTGAATTAAATTCAGGAATATCTAACTTTCAGAAAGACTGTACATACTCATGGATTTTTAAATAATTACTTCTATGTAGGATACTATATGTTTACAGTTCTGTTAAAAAAAAGAAAAATGCAGTGTCTAGTCTGTAAAATCTCTTTCTCACTTCATTGATCTTTTTCTAATTTTCCTGATTTTCAGCGTAAGAACAAGCAGCAAGGATTAAGAAAGGGCTGAAAAAAGTCTTCATCATGAAGCAGAAATGGGCATTTAGAAATTTAAGCATCAGACCAAAGTCAAAGAGCTATTTGCCACAATTATGCATTCAATTCATGCAGCTTGGTAACTGTGAAGTGAGTGCTCAACAAAAAAAAAAAAAAAAAAAAAAGAGGGGAAAAAAAAGATAAATCCTCTCTCCACTTGAGTTTCCAGGCTTGGGAGTTGGCATGACAACTGTAAGCAAGTAGTCAAGTCAGGCACTGACTGACTAGAAGCCAAAAGAAACCAACAGAAACACACATAAAAACCAGGAATACAGAGAAGTGTTAGGAAAAGAAATGATCAAGTGTGGACATCACAGAACTTCTGAGGTGTGGGCACTAGCACAAACAGTGAGTAACTATGTCCCTACATAGCAGTAGGCAGAGTATTATATAGCTGAGGTGGTGACTAGCTGTTTCTCCAGCGAATAAAAAGATTGTGCTACTCTAGGCAAAACTCCAGCTCTGTTGTGTGCCAACAGAAATAGCTGATCAGGCTGCACAAGAACAATTTCATGGTGAACTGCAAGCAGCGATACATAAAGAGCTTATTAATTTTCCTTTACCATTGAAGCAAGTTTAATTTCCAGAAAATAGGTATTTATATCTAAATCAAAGGAAATAATTAAGAAGGGTGTCAAAAATAAGAATATTTGACATTTTTATAGATGACTCTGAATCATGCAAAGAAAGAAAAAGAAAAAAAGAACAAAGAAAAAAGAAAAAGAGGTAGGTTTGTGACTAAGAGGAGACATTAATAGATATGGTAGGACAGGTTATTCTACATCTTCCTCTGCAATGTCTTGAGTTTATTGTTATTACCTCAGTATTTTGACACAGTAAATTATCTTCTGTCTCCAACTGTCAGGCAACCTGGAGAGCAGAGCAACCACCATACTTCACAACACTACACATAGCATCGGACTGGCCTCAGAAACCATACTCTTCTTATTTACTGGTACCACTGGCATGTGTTTAGACAATTAAGGCCAGATTAGCCCACAGCAGAAGCCTTTAGTACCATATTTCCTTATCCAAGTACAGTTTTTTAAATGTCATAATTTTAATAACCTACTTTGATTAAAATTATGACCTACAGTTGTTTGTGCACGATGTTATTCCTTGCATTTTTTTTCTTCCATAAACTTGGTCATTATTGTCGTGCTTGTCAATTGACTGCAGTCTGCATATTTTTATTCCACTTTTTAAAATACATCTATTTTAAACACAAACATAATGGTCAGTTTAATGTCTATTTTATTCTCTAGCCTACCAAGGTTTTTTTTTTTTTTCTGACAGAAGCATGCCTTTAAAATAGGAGCCATTACATTAAGCCAGAGAGGGTGGACTGACTGCACTGCCACTTCCTTCCAAGCTGGAGGAAGAGAGTCTCACTTATACTCCAAGCTTCCTTCCAAGCATCCCATTTTGTTTTTATTCTGCTGGTGGACTTGATAACTCTGAAATGGGAAAAAACAAGTATTCCTCGAGATGGGGAAGTTTGAAAGCTTCTCACATGGTAAGACAAAAAAGGTTACAGCCTTTATGCCCAAGTGGAAACCAATGGGACTTCTTCCATTCCTTCTGCTTCAGATATTTACTTCCTCACCTATTAATATAATTATTCTCCCGAGAAATGATATTTGAGTTTGCTAATTTTAACTAAATTTTCCTAAATCTATTGTATTCACAATTAATTACAGCATTGCTTGTTACTAGCAGGAAAAGAGAAGGATCATCTCCCAAAGATATAACAGTTCTTCAACACACGAATTACATTTCATGTATTTTCAAGTACAAAAATAAAAAGCAGCCGTCCTTGGAGGAAGGTTTTGCTCATTTCAAATAAAGCTGTCTCAAGAAGGAAAGCTGGAGAGGACAACCCCAAAACACAAAGATGTTCTTAACATAGATAACATTGGAGAAGAGGGGAAGAACTCTCCTTATAATTTTGAAGGGATTTTTATGGTAATTTGCCCTCATACATAACTCAATCTCTGCAGGTTACAGCACATTAATGTTTACAGGAGGAATTGAGTAAAAACGTAGCACGCTGATGGACCAGCATGTTAACTAGCGTAAGGAAAAATCAGTAATGGTATAACAAATAATGCCAACTGAAGTTTTGGCCCAAAATACACCATATATTCAGCTTAACAGAGGAGTCACTGAGGAAGAGAAATCAATACAAGTCAAATATTCTGTTCTTTCTGCACTTTCCCTTAAGATATGTATGTGTATATTATACCCCAGGCACAAGTATATTGTTTCATTAGAGATTCCAGCTAAATTAGTGTTTTTTTTCAAAGACCAGTCTCCATATTTTCAGGCTGGATAGCACTGGTTTGTGTTAAGCAACTATCCTCATGGCTTTAGTGTTTAGTTTCTTTTCTCACATGTACTGTACAATCAACAGTAGGTCAGCTATAACGCATCACTGCAATATAAAATTATTTATGAAAGAATAATGACAACCAAATATGCCATTTACAGTAATAATCAACAGATCAGAATGAATGAGTTCCTCAAAAAGCAGCCTGAAAACACCATCAAAAATATAAATCAACAAGATTCTTGCTCTATATCTGTAGCCCCTCCTTCCATCCTTATCCCCTTCCTCTGCCTCTGAAACCAACCTTCTGAACCTACAATGATTAAGAATGAGATATCTGTAACATGATACATTTGCACTGATCCTATAGATTGCTGTTAACAAGCAGTCCAACACAAATGTGGCTTCTATTAAGTTTCTTAAATCTCAGGATGTTAATTTTGGTACAGGCTTATTTTCCTAATTTTGTGCAAAACCACTACCCATCATGTTAAACAAACAGAGGTGGGGAGGCAGGAAAAAAAAAGAGTGAGGTAGAACTACATTGACAGAACAATGCTGATGTAGATATATAAATATCCAGCATCAATCTGAAATAGTTTCTTTTTGATACTTAATTTTACAGTGACTAATTGAACAGGAGGAGGCACAAGCCCTCTCAAGACTCTGCAACATGTTATTCTATTCATATTATACAAGGCTACAGAAATAAAAACTACATTGTATATGACTATAGACATTTATATTCTAAATTCAGTGTGCTACATGGCAAGTATGTAAGGGTTCAAAGAAAACACTCAGTTTAGAACATAACTCAGCATCCACTGTCCAAGTAACTTGAGACTCCGCAGAAGATTGTGACTTTCAAGCAGGACCATCAGTTATCATGGTGATACCTGGAAGCACGTGAAGATTGTTCTTCACAATCTGATATGGAAAAGAAAAATAGTTAATATTTAGATATTTTATTTTACAATGTATGGAGAAACACATAGTACCACCATAGTTCACAGGAGTATTAAAGTAATTTTTCAGAACTTAAGTTAAAAATACATAAAAATCACATTAAAATATACTGTGATTCTAAAAGTTAAACATTTAGCTATTAATAAATTCCAGAATTTAGGTTTCCATCAAACCGTGTCAGCATTTATGTACACATATATTAACATACATTCTGATATTAAGTATTGAATAATTCTTTATGAATGAGTAGGGATCTTGGGGTTGCAGCATGGAAACTCAAAGGCTTTAGGAGGTTGTCATCAGCAGGACATGAGACTGAAATTATACAGGAGACAAGAACTGGAAGGGTTAAGGAGAAAAAAGCATTTATTTAGTCCAAATACTTAAATGCTGCCATGGAGAAACAGATTCTATCTTTGTCTCTATCACAGATCAACCCACAACCCCCACAACTTTGGAGTCATTTATTTCATGGCTGTATAATTTGAAACATCTGGGAAGCCTGATTTTCTAAAGAAGTGACCTCTAAATTAAAGGTGCAAGTTCAGCTTGCAGAAGCTATATACTAAATATTTAAATACTACATGAATTTTAATGACCATAAAACAGGTGATGAGCCTTTCAAATTAGACACTCAAAAATTATTGAGCTCTGTTCCTCAGTTAACCACCTCAAAAATAAAAGTAATACCTCCTTGTCTCAACAGCATGTTTTATGGTAAGATTTCTTACTTATAGTGGTGAAAACAATAGACGTGCACATTACACTAGCCTCTATATCTTCTCATACTACCAAAACTACTGTAACACTCACCACCGTTGCTGCCTTCCTTGCCTACATTCTCCCCTTTACCATATTCTTTTTTGGGATTATGAGTTATTTTTTTGCCTCATACCATTTAATTGTCAAGTTTTGACCACTGTTCAAGTTTTGAACTCTGATCCTAGTCTCCAGTATCTGCAACTTCTCCTCTGTGTAGCATTGCCAGCAAATCAAAAGATTTTGATTATCATGATGATCAAATGAGCTATTCTATTCCATCATCAAGACTTTTAATGACAGATAATAATGCACAGCAGACACAAAACCAAAGCTGATGAACCTGACAAGTTTTAGAGTAATTACCAACACAGAGGAGGTGTAAGTTTTCCAGCCACTTTTAGCCCCATGTTAGACTATTATCATCAAGCCTACATGTTCTCAGACCCTGAGAATATCAGAGCAACTTCTTATTTATCTTAGGTGTTCTTATAACCCTTTCTAAACTAGCTCTTTACATTAAGTTATGTGTCATAGCAAGCCTCTCTTTCATCCACAATGCTGGACAATATGAATATATTCAGCTAAAGTAATTTGTAACTCAATACTACAAAGTATAATGGGATACTAAGAATAAATCAGCCATTTTAAACAACTCTCAGCTACAGCATGAGCAGCAGCTTTGATCCAATATCACATTTCATCATGTGTTATTAAGTACAGGTAATCAAAATGCAAATATTTATAAAAATAGAAGATTGTAAGGGCTGCAATGGTTTTGTTTCTACTTCATTTTTCTAGGTCCTCTCAGTTTAATTAGTAAATGTTTTGAAAAACTCTATAAACACTTTATCAAGGTACTTACACAAATGAAGTGGCTGCACAGAGCAATTCCTAATACAGGACTAAAAATATGTTTTTCTCTGCTTCAAAGGCTGTCCGCAGTGTTAAGAGAAAGACAGAATGTTTATGTCTGCCACTCTAAATACACATATATCCACAGGGCAATTTATATAGAAATGCTCAGTGCTTAAGACTGATGGATTCTCTAATGCTGCCTTACTACCCATTTTCACTAAAAACTATGACGTATTGCCATATATAGCAAAAATGTCGTATTAAGAAGCAGTGACAAAATTGTACATCTTTTTCAATTAAATCTAGAGGTGTCACTGTGGATATATGACACAAATGTGTAAGTTAGTGAAGAGGGTTGAATGAAACGGCCTTAAGTGATTTCTAACCAAGTGTCATTTTAAGCACATGAAACTCTCTTCAGGCACTAAAGAGACTTTATCTGAAGCTGGGTGTAGATTTCTATCCAAGAAGGAGTAATTAAAACAGAGATGAGACATTGGCATCTACAGGGCAATCAAGAGTCTATCTGTCTATGGCAGCTTAAACCAGATTGGATTGTTTATCACAGCAAAACAGCCTGAAGGGATAAAACTGGAGTCTCTGCAAATATCAGAACACTAAATGCCAAGAGATAAGTAGAGTTTTTTTACATTAAAGAATCATTTAGACCCTCAAGAAGAAATGCATATTAAACAGGAAAAAGTTATGTCAGAAATTGGAAGGTTGCCTACTACCTTCTGCCCACATAGACAGACTGTTCTCAAAGACATTTCCAGTAGCAGCAAAAGGAGCAAAATACCCTGAAAGAACTTCTCAAAAGGATGTGGACTCATATGACATACTTTGATAGGAGATGACTAAACCTGATGATCCAGTCAGTCTGTCTAATCAAAACTTAAGTCATGTGCTTAAATGGTTTCTTAAAAACCATCTAGGACTTGAGGCCAGATCTTTGGGTGAAAACACATGAGCACATGGCTCTATAACTTCAAAGGTATGCAGAGTCATTCCAGTTCAGGGTCTAGCATGTACTTTTCAATTATTGAAAATTAATGTATACTAATTATCAAGTGGAAGTTGGGGAGTACATGTTGATGAAGTGTGTTGAGTGAAAGTTGAGGGGAGCCTTAGCTGCAATGACCAGAACACTGTGGAGTTTAAAATCCTGAGTCAAGTGAGTAAGATAAATTATAAAAATAACAATCCTGACCTTCAAGAAAGTAGACCTTGCCTTGTTCATGGATCTGCTTGGCAGGACCCATGTGATACTTCAATGATGGAAAACAGAGCCCAGAAGAGCTGGCTGATTTTCAGTAAAGATCTTATCAAAACACAAGACTTGTCCTTTCTGACATTCAGGAAGACAAGCAAGTACGGCAGAAAACCACAGAAGTTGATCACAGAAACTGCCTACTTGGAGAAAGGGAGAACCAGCAGGACTAGGGAAGTGACTGTCCCCCTGTACCTGGCATTGGTGAGGCTGCACCTCAAATAACATGTTCAGTTTTGGGCCCCTCACTACAAGACAGACATTGGGGTGCTGGAGTGTGTCCACAGAAGGGCAACAAAGCTGGTGAAGGATCTAGAGCACAACTTTTCTGAGGAATGGCTGAGGGAACTGGGGTGATTTAGCTTGGAGAAAATGAGGCTGAGGGGAGACCTTATCACTCTCTATAACTCCATCAAAGGAGGTTGTAGCGAGGTAGGGGTCAGTCTTTTCTCCCAAGGCACAAGTGACAGGAGAAGAGGAAATAGCATCAAATTGCACCAGGGAGGTTTAGATTGGATAACAGGAAAAAAATATTCACATAAAGGGTTGTAAAGCACTGGGACAGGCTGCCCAAGGAAGTGGTGGAGTTGTTACTCCTGCAGGAATTTAAAAGATGTGTAGATGTGGTGCTGAGGGACATGGTTGAGTTGTGACCTGGCAGTGCTGGGTCAACGGTTGGACTCGATGATCTTAAAGGTCTTTTCCAACATAAACAAATCTATGATTCTACCATTAAATGCCTCTGAGCCTCTGTTTTTATAGGTAAGGGTTTCTTCTCAGGTGTCTCAGCTCCTTCATTGTAATGGTAGCATCTGTGGGAGTGAAGCATTACCCACAACAACGATCAAACCAGGAAACACTAAAGGTGATTGGATATATACAAGTCCGCAGGCCCAGATAGGCTGCATCTGAGTTGGCTGATTTCACTGCAAAGCTGCCCTTTACTATCTTCTAAAGATCATGGGAATTGTGGGAAGTCCCCAGTGAGTGGAAAAAGGCTGTCTTAAAGAAGAACAATGAGGATCCAGACCACTACAGGCCACTCAGCCTTGCTCCTGGCCCCAGAAGAGTTATGAAGTAAGTCCTCCAGGAGGTAATTTCTGAGCACATAAAGGACAAAAAGCTGGCTGAAAACACCCACCCAGTGTGGATTCATCAAGGACAAACTGGGTCTTACCAACCTAAATGCCTTTGGTGATAACATGACCGGCTCAGTGGACAAAAGGAGAGCAAAATACAATGTTCACTTTGATTTTAGCAAAGCTTTCAACAGTATCCTGTCATACTGCTATAGCAAAACTGGTAAGACACAGGCTAAATAAGTGGATAAAGGGAAAAACAGTTGACTCTCAGAGACACTGTGTGCTGATTGGTAATACCAACTGGCAGCCAGTTGCTATGGGCAACCCCCAAATATCAAAAGTGGATCTTTACCCACTCTTTAGTATAATTTAACACTCTTTTAGCACCCTTATTAACAAGCAGCACAATGGGACAGAGTGCGCACCCTGCAGCTTCAGGGATTATAACACGTGGGGAAGCACCTGATATGCTGGAAGGCAAGACTGATCTTCAGAGGGTCCTCAACTGCCTGGAGAAAAGAGATGACAGAAACCTCTTGAAACTGAACAAAGGCAAATGCAAAGTCCTGCACATGAGACAGTATAGCCACCATGCAGCAGTGCAGTCTAAAATGGCTAAGAAGCTGCTTTATTGTAAATTACATGGGAGCCCTCACAGACAACAGAATGAACGTGAGTTAGCAGTGTGCCCTTCCAGCAAAGAAGGCCAACTACATGCTGGGTTGGATTAGCAAGGGTGTAGCCACTAAATCAAAGTGATTACTCTCCTTTATTAAGCACTTGCGAGAACAAGGAAGTATGGTGCCCAGATTTAGATCCCAGAGTGGTTGAGGTTGGAAGGCACCTCAGGAGGTCATTTGGTCCACCCTCCCTGCTCAAGCAGGGTCACCTAAAGCAGGCTGCCTAGGACTGTGTCCAGATAGCTTCTGAATATCTCCAAGGATGGAGACTCTACAACCTCTTTGGGCAACTTGTGCCAGTGCTCAATCACCCTCATAGTGAAAAAGTGTTACTTGATGTTCAAAGAGAAACTCCTGTGCTTCCACTTGTGCCCATTGCCTCTGGTCCTGCCACTGAGCAGCACTGAGAAGAGCCTGGCTCTGTCCTCTGCAGTCTCTTCTCAGTTACTGATACATTGATGAGGTCCCCCCTGAGCCTTCTCTCCTCTAGGCTAAACTGTCTCAGCTCCCTCAGCCTTTCCTCATAGAAGAGATGCTCCAGTTCCTTCATCATCTTAGTGGCCCTGAGGTTTTAGCTCTTGGGTTTTGGCTGCCCCAATACAAGAACAGCATTGATGCATTGAAGCAAGTCCAGTGGAGGGACACAGATACCATGAGGCTGAAGTATCTCACTGTATGAGGAGTGACCAAAAGAAAAGGATTTGTTTAGCCATAAGACAGCTTTGCTACTTTCAGCTACCTAATGGGCGGCACTGTGAGACATCCGAACTCGGAAAGCTGACAGAGCCCTGAGCATCCAGACCTAGTTGGAAGCCTGGACTAATTGACACTGATACAGGTCAACAGTGACAAATAGCGAGTGTTTTCTACTTTTCTGCATATCTATCTGAACATGTTTTACCCATTAGTAATAGAAGTCCTGGTCCAAGTGGTATTTTGTTTTAGGGCTTTTCTGCTACACACTCTCCAAATTATGGGATTATAGGAATAGAAAAGAGCATCTATCACACATGGCAAGAGAGTATTACCCATTAGGAAAGAGATTGCCATAAGTACACATATCCTTTTATGGAGAAAGAAAAGAAGAAAATGTTTGCAAGAACACTTGCCTGATTTGTTACCCCATTATGGAAAAACTGGTCTAACAATACTGCAAAGATTCAATATATAAACAGATAACCATCTGAAAAAAATTGCAGACACTGCAACAACTAATTGGCCCTGCATAAGCTACATAAGCATTTGTTTTACATAAATTACACCACTCTTCTCCTGACACAAGTAGGGTTCTCTCCTTTCTTACCATCACAGATGCTGAGCTACCCAAGAAGTATGTACTTCCATTAAGGACTTTCTCCCTCAAAAATAAGTGTTGGATAAGGCAAAATGTATCAGCTCAATAATCAGTTAAGACTTTTGCAAGTATGATTCAGCCAATCTAACTGACGAAAACTAGTTTGTAAGTGATCCATACTGGCAGAGATCACTACACAGAAGGATGTAGATACCTAACTCTCCATTTATTGTTATGAATACTACCATTATAACAAAAACAGCCATTACTTGACTTGAATTTCATCGTATAGACTGAGGTAGCTGATTTTCACTTGCAGACAGAACATGCAAATACATTATTAACTGTGGATACAGCTACAATTTGCTTCACAGTCTACACAGGAAAACCCCAAGACAGATTTGAAGTTGCTTGGGCAGTAAATTAATATGCACACAGGAACCAATTGCTATAATCAACGTGAAGTCCTGGAAGCTCCTGCCCAGAGGAAGTCTAAGAGCACAACCTATGCTATGTGAAATTCAGTGGAGTTTGATTGTTTGACAGAGCATGCACACAATGGTAAAAACATGTCCAGATCAGCATCATATGTCAAAAAACCACAAATACTTTACTCAGATGTTTAACTCTGAAAAGATTTAAAGATACGTGCAATCAGCAGCCTTGCAGGCCACAGACCTCTATGGATGATGGGACCAGATATCTATTAAACATCTGGTAGCTTTCATTTCTTGGAGCAGAACAGGGATGTGATATTAACTGCTGCCCCAGGAGTTGTGCTTTGTTTCTGAACAACTGGATGTGGCAAGTGACATTTCATTACAAATGAACACAAACCATCATATCAGGAAAAAGTCTGATTAAAAATGTTAATTAATACAGTAAGTGCAACAAACACAAATTATATGACATAGGTGAACTGTTTGTGCAATTTCAGACAAAAAAAAAATTTAGCATGTTTGGCACTAGAATTCTCAGGTTTTCCGGCACTATGGTATTTGAATTACTGGCACGGACATATAGAATAGCACTGAAAATGGAGACCACTTAAAAGATGCTTTAATCCATGAGGTGCAGGAGCCACTAACAAAGACACTGATGGTGTATGAACTGTTTTATTAACACTTTGCTCCACAATATTTTTATGTGTTCAAAAAGCAAAGATACCTACAAAAGTATAAAGTCATACAGTGACACTTGATTAGCTAGGAAACAGGAATAGTGTAGTATCTTTCTCGTTTTCTTTATGCTCACTTGGGGGAAACTTAGGATGACTCATGGAACAACGATGTACACCACAACTTCCAGTAACAGTGTAAGCCAAGTCACTCCAAATTAAGTTTTCATATTGTAACTGACTAAACACCTTGATGTATCAACTTACAGAAGCTTTTTGTTTTGTTTTAAATGGGAATTCTGACACTAAAGTTGAATAGTTTAAAGTTTCTGGGAAGCAGCTGGCTCAGTGAGAAAAAAATTTAAAGCCAACACTTCCAGAAACATTTTGTATAAATTGAGCTGAAAACACTTGTGATGTGCAGTCGGAGGAAGAACAGTACAGACCAATGAAAAATTCTTCTTTTGGAAAAAAGCTCCAGTTCCACAGAACTAGTTACCATTCCTGGTAACTACACAAAGCTGTGAGATAATCAGCCTTTAAACGTACCAGTTCAGCACCAGTTTTCTTCTTCTGGAATTGAGAAAGTGTAATTTTCTTTAATGGAAGTTTCTCATGGTTTTATTGCCACAGTCCCAGTATACACTGGGATAGGCTACACTGAGCATGCTGCTTCTTTCCCTCCAGTTTGCGTTCTGCCTACAAATATGCGTCCACCACTTTTAACCATCAGTCCTCTGACCAGTGCCTAGATAACATCTCTCAAAAAACAACAAAAAGAAAATCATAGAGGTATTTGGGTTTAGGTATAATAAACATATGGATACTATTTAGCCATGAAACAAAACCTTACTTAAGGTCCTTTCTCTTGTAATCTTCACAGGAATAGGTATGTATCAATGGAAAGACAGTATTTCTGGTTTTGCTCTTTGTTCTTGGCCCTTGAAAGTCCTCATACTTCAAATCTTAATCACGAAAGTGTACTTTAAGATAACCTTTAAAGCTTTTAAAAATAAGTTACTTTTTAATACTTCCCCCGCCCTCCCTCCCTTTTTCATTGTTGGATTTATACTTTTTCAGTTTGGGGTAAAAAAGATTACTATTTCTCAATTATGCATTAAAAATGCATAATTTTTCCTTGGAAAAGGAAACAAGAACTACTGCAGCTGGAAAGTTCCTATTCCAAACTAGGAAAACAAATATAGCATCTTTTATCTGAACAGATGTTCCCTCATGTATTTTGAATAATAACTTCCTACTTGAATTTAAAAAAAATCAGCAAAAACTCTATTGTATTTATTTTTTTCTGGTATAAAATATTTCCAGTGTAAAAACAAACAGGTGATGAATTATCTTCTTAAGAATCACTACTAATTTTTTTTCTGTATTAAATTCCTGTCACTTACAATTCTCCAAACCCAGTAAAAATAACAATGTTGGCTATGTGTCAGAAATTATAAATCAAAAACAATACATAAGATATATTTTGACTTAAACTTTTAGTATTTGCAATGACACGTGATTAGAAAAAGATCTACAGTGCTTCTACAGGAAGGACAGTTCATAAATTGCCCTTATAAGCTTGAGAATGTTAAAAAAACCCCAACAATGCCAAAGGAACAGAAAATAAGCATACCATTATCTAAAACAGTTTCCAAAAATGCCAGTATTTAAAGAACACCACAGTGAAGCAAATGGGGACGGGAAGGGAGGGGAAGGGAAGGGGGGCCCCCACGGCCCAGCATGGCCGAGCCAGAGCACTAGCCAAGAGTCGGCA
>JAVSBS010022999.1:0-13893 GCA_033124195.1 Coracias cyanogaster | reverse complement strand
TCCCCTCCCTGTCTCCCAGCTCATGAGGCTGGGTGTCCAGGGAACAGCTAGTTCCACTGCTAAAGACTGAGGCAAAGCAGGCATTGAGCACCTCAGCCTTTTCCTCATCCTTTGTTACTATGTTTCCCTCTGCATCCACTCAAGGAGGGAGATTTTCCCTTTTGTTCATCCTTTTGTTGTTAATGAATTTATAGAAGCATTTTTTATTATCCTTAACAGCTGTAGCTAGGCTGAGCTCTAGCTGTGCTTTGGCTCTCCTAATTTTCTCCCTGCATAGCTTTACTACATCTTTATAGTCTTCATGAGACACCTGCCCCCTCTTCCAAAGGTCACAGACTCTCCTTTTGTTCTTGAGGTCCAGCCGAAGGTCCCTATTTAGCCAGGCCGGTCTACTTCCCCACCTACTTGTTTTTTGGCACATGGGGACAGCCTGCTCCTGTGCCTTTAACACTTCTCTCTTAAAGTATGTCCAGCCTTCCTGGACTCCTATATCCTTCAGGGCAGCCTCCCAAGGGACTTGGTCAATCAGTCTTCTGAACAGGTCCACGGCAGCTGTTTTAAAAAGCTGGTTTCATAATGTGTGGGCTGATATTGCTATAGCAACTTGTAGTATTATGCCATTTCTCAAAAACAGTACAGCTGTTGGGTCAACAGTCCTCAAATAACAAATCTACAGACGATATTGATAAGGAAGGACTATCAAAAAAGGGAACAAGTATGTTGTTGCTGTATGGAATTTGGCCACCTACGACAATACAACATCATTTTCAATGCTTAAAAACCATGACTACAACTGAATAACACAGCTCTTCCAGATACTCTTGCTAGTCTATTTAAATCCATTTATTTTACGGTGCAGCTATTTACTCTGGTCTGAAGTATCCATTCCCTTTTAGAAAAGTGTATTGGGAGATAGCTGGAACCTAACAAAAAGGATTCAGGTTGAACTGCCAGCTATGTGAGGCTCATACACCAGAGGCATACCAAATAGACAACTTACATCCATACACCAGCATCAAAACTATCACAGTGTTCATTAATGGAAGCTGAAAAGTCTCAAGGTCCCCAAATAGGTGGGATTTTAAGTGCTTCGGCAATTAAGATCACAGCATTTCCAACCCACAAGCTGTACTGCAGTGCAAAGATACCCAAGACCCCATAAAAAACTTAGCTGGGAGTCTGAAAGTGCCTCTCAGTAGCCTAGATTCAGTTTAAGCTAATGTAATGGCTTCCTAAGCAAGCAAGTTGCTCTACGTTTGGTTCGTCCTGCCATGGCTAGGCTGCTTGGAGTACCCAAGGTAACTTTCACTCAGACCTAAGAGAACAGCAACATATTCCTGAAAATCCTACTGTGACTCTTCTGTACCTGCACATGCCTTAAGACCTATGGAAAAAACCTTACCTCCAGTATTCCTACCAATTTATATTACCTTTCTGCAATGAGAACAACAAAAATGTTGCATTGCAGTTTTCCGCTGCACATGTTTCATTATGAAATGGTGGGGGTGAAAGAGCCTAGTGGACTGAAATAGCTTTCCATTCTTTCAAGTACATGATATGTAAAACAGGTCAGGTACATAACTGACATCATGGCAAGATATTTTACCTACTTCTTTCGCAGTTTGATAATTTTCTTCCTCTGCACTGGCTTTCCTCTCAGTTATGTCAGCAGTGTTTAAGAGTCCATATGCTCTCACACAGCACTGGGGCTGTGACCCACTGCCCTAGCAGAATAAAATCTGTTGAGTCAGTCATAACGGCCCTCCTAATAAATGCTGCTCAGGGCTTGTAATTCTCTTTCTTACACTTTAGAGTAGCCCTAGTATTTCCAGTCAGAACAGACTGAATGAATTAACTAGAAAGACCACTAAAGTATGTGCCTCATGGGGAAGTGTATTTGAATGTTTGCAAATCATGTGAGAATACTGGAAATTTCTCTTAGTCAGTGAAAGAACAGAGGAATTGATATTTTCTATCATATGATATATATCTTATGATATACATCTTGCTGTGTTCAGGGTTTTGGTTAGCCTATTACAGCGGCTCTCCAGTGGTTTTATAATTCCACAGACACTGGTCTGATCTTGAATGAACACCTTCAAGTATGTCCTTGTGGCAGTGAGAAACAAGGAATGAAGAAAGTTTGAGTGAGCCCACAGCTAGCAGAAGCTATCTACACACATTGCTAAAACAGAATAATAAACTTGTAAAGATGTAATTCTTTATAACAGGAGAAATCTAGATACTCTTGTTGCTTTCTATCTCAGGCAGTCATGTGCCTTCTAGATTAAAAGAAGATTAAAAAATAAAACCAGATTTATGACACTATAGAATCGGAATGGCAGGATTTTGACTCTGTGATAGGCAATTCACACAATAAGACTATATTCTTAGATAACAGGATTCTTGCAATTACTTTAATAAAAAACAATTTCAGACAAAATAGTTATTAAAATTGGTTTGATCTTGATGGAGAGTTCACAGACAGCCTAGTAGCAGCATCACCCAGAGCTGTCTAAAAGCTGGTGCAGATACAGGATTACAACATCTCTAAACTGCCGCTACAGAAGTTATAGACCATCCTGACTTCAAAGAATTTAATTCATCCCTTCTTCTCAACAGCAGCTGCTTAATACTGGCATCTGGATGGTGAGGCAGGGAGCCTGGAAAATCCTGGGGACCAGAGGTCAGCGGTGCACAAAGAGCCACTAAATTTTCCAGCACCCTCTGTATAGCAGAGCACAGCAGAAACAAACTGTGACACCTTGATTCTTCCAGAGACAGGATGGTTCTTAGCCACATACCACATCAGAGGGGTCAAGAATCAGAAGCTTCCATCCCACAGTCCCCACTTTCCTGAGTTTGCAGCTTTGAGCTTTTGACTTTACCATGTTGTATTTAGAATCTGTGTGTAACCCTCCCTGGCATGCAAAGCATTACCAGTCTCTGCTCTGTACAAGCAACTTATCAAGGGATAAACCAGCTTGAAGTCACAAACATGCACTGCTACAAGTGTATTTCAGCAAGAAAACACACTATAGTAATCACCATTACCATCTTGAACTGGACTCTCTGCTTAGGAAATACTTGTTCTCCATAGCAAATAAATTCTACCTGCCGACATGCTAGTTCTCCAAATAGTGAATACCATGTACAGACTCTGATGACGTATGTATTATCTCACCTCTAGGACGACATCAGCCGCATCATGGAGACATAAGGTCAAGGTTCCCACTCGTGTCAAATTGGTTACATATGAGAAGGTTATCAGAGTGATTGTTACAACATGATGTGTAAACATGATGCCAAAATCCTAGAGCAGCAAGAAGCAGGGGGGGAAAAAAATTAAAAATCAGAAAACAATGAAGCAAACAGTGAGATTCAGTACTCTTACCAAAAAAATGGATGGCTGCTTTTTAAGCCCTGCATTCCAGTTATGTTACATAAGATCCTGCTACATAAGTGCATTAAATAATAAATTCTCCACTTAGACTGAATAAAATAATCATTGTATGTTAGCAAAATGCAAACATATTACTGAAAGCTAGGTAATATCTATACTTCTCAGTTCATAGTAATTTGACCTAATGAAGTAAACAGCTGTGGCTGAAGGTACTTTGAAAAGGCATATGTACATACAAATCAAATTATACTGTATTTTTTATACACCAAGGAACACACAGTATACAAAATAACACACTATTCAGAAGAGTTCAGATAGGTACAAAGGAAGGGGAAACACATTTCCACTGCACTAGGAGTTATCAACAGTCACCTGCCAAGCATGACTAAGAGCTTTCACAAAGCTGAGAACCCCACTTCCCCTTTTTAATTTGTTTTTAATGAAGCTGCTTTGTCTTCACATGGTAATAGGGTCAGAAAAGTCTTCAAATGAGCTGGTGCTGCTCCTCATACTCAGATCTCATCTGCTGCCTCCCAAATCGTGCAGCTTAGCTGATCTCCAGATCAGTAACTCCAAATTATCTGGCAGGCAAGTAACTGTTACTACTGAAAAATACCAGGAGCAGTGAAGCTCCTGTAACATCATATTCCCAGATAAATGGCAAGCAGCAGGCAAAGCAGAGGGGACGTCCTATCTGCCTGGCCTAGACTCCTAGACTGATTGCTGAGACAAGAGGACCTGCAGAGATGAGACTCTTCTCTGCAAGGCACCAAATCAGTCAAAAAGAAGTTTTGCTGGAGTTTGCTGAACTAGCCACACAGCTTTGAGAAAATTGTATAAAATCCCTGAAGAAAAGATCACAGGCATCATTTCACTGAGGAGTTTCTCCAAGCACTGGGTGCAAAGTTACTACCACAGCTCTCAGCAGATCTAGTGGCTCTCATGCATGACTGTCTGAAGGGAGAGAGAAGAGGCAGTCTGAAGCAGCAGCTCCTCCAGGCAGCCTGCTTGCCAAGTATCCTGTGAGGTGGAATTCGACTTTCTGACAGCTTTCATGGGCTAGTCCTGATGAACTGTGTAGTCTTCACCTAAGTGGCCCGCAGAAGAGAAACCGAGACCCTGCAGTCTTTAGAGCGGCAGCACCTGGTTTGCAACGGGACTGAAGGTACGTGTGCTGGGCAGGAGAGGGCCCTACGGAAAGTGCTGGTGGCCTCCCACTAACACAGGGACAACTCCAGAAAAGCAGCAGCTGACTGCTCTGTCTCTCCAGTACTGGGAAGAGTAACTGTACAGTGTCATCAGCCCTCTCTTTGGGAATGCAGCAGGCCTGTACCAGGCACCACTGTTTCCAAGGTCGTGCAGTGCCACTGCTTCTCAGAACCAGCACCTGGCTTCACTGCAATGTACACACGAAGCCTGTGAAGAAGCCGGCAGCTTGAACAGTCTAACTGAATAGGGAGAGGACCTGCTCCCTGCCTATCACTTTAATGCCATCAGGTGCTATAAGGTCCTATTTCCTACACATACTCATCACTGGGCATTGCCAGGATCTCCAATACAAAGTTGAGGGAGGGCAGAGGGAGAAGAAAAGAAAAAAAAAAAAAAAAGACTAAAAGCAGAGAACCACATCCTAGTATGGTATATACACAACATTTCTCACTCAGGTTATTTGATCCGCAGCAGTGTGGAACACTATCAAGTCCTTTCAGTAGTCATATCAGTCATGCTTTAAATCCATTTTCTTAAAGCAGACTAAAGAAAAAGAGAATTAAAGGCTGTTTCCATTTCTTAGGGTCTTAAGGGGAAGCAGAGGTACTGCATCTCAGCCATTTCAGTAACTACAAACACACACATGGGGACCAATTTCACCTCACTATAAACAGCAGAGCACCTACCTTATTCCCTGGGATTAGAAGTAATCTACAAATGCTATGGCATTGCTCTTCATTTTCCTTCTACCTGCAATTATGTTAGCACATAGGCAGTCCAAATAGGGGAAGAAGCCAAGTAGAAAATCTTCTGGTTTTATAGTTGACACATTTGTGTTCTACAAATACAAGATTTCTAGTCCCTCTTGGGAAATCTTCAAGGCATTCCTGATAATATGGATTATTCCTAAGCAGCCCTAATGCTCTTGGGCAGCAGTCTTCTGCACTTCCGCATGAGTCTGTTTAGAGAAATGCTGCCCAAGGAACTCCTTCTCTAATAATGTTTCTTAAAAGAGACAGTTATCTGACTGCCAGCTCGGAAACAGAGATGCTGGACTGAGCTACTGAAAATTGTTAGAAAAAAAGTAGCAGTGATATAAAAAAGACTTTTCTTATCCTGGGCCTTTCTTTCCTGTTCGTGACATTTCTTTACATCAGTAACTAACACTGTGTTTTGAAGATGCAACCTGTTAGATTTTAATTATACATACAGGTAATGAATACATAGAAACTAATGCTACAAGTCCCCATAATGTCAAGTGGTACTTGTGTTCTCAGCTTACTCAAGCATTTTCACCCATTCATGGCAGAACAGCAGCTGTGCAGGAATGAGCTTTTTATTTTTTTTAAGTATATTTCAAACTATGCATGTTTGTTCAAGACACATTTATTTACAGCAGAATTGTAGCCTCCAGTTGTAACTGCTGAAAGACATGATGTACCCGTGTCATGAAAACATGGGCTAAGAATAGTGGAAAGAACCTATTCCTGGCACCATCAGTGGGAAGAACACTGGGCAGACAGAGGAACTCCATGAGTCTCAACTTGTAGACAAGCCCTCTGGAATCAAGACTTCTGCTACATGCATTTATTTAACATGCCATATTCACTGGCTAAACTGCCAATGGAGCATAAGTGCCACCGAACGGCAAAACATCATCTTTGCTAGTCACTTCAGCTTCTTGAAATGGGCTATGTGGTACATCAACAAGGAGAGGGAGTATCACCAGCTAAAGTTTTCAGCCATTATAATTCTAGTAAAGGTCTGCAAAAGGTACACAATCTGAACTCCCTTCCTCTGAAACAACAGAAATCAGCTCTATTACTCTTTTTTTACTGAGTTTGAAGACAAACATCTAAGATTCAGTTTTAGTGAAATATAAACCTTCTAGAATCAAAATGGAATATTCAAGAAAATTTGCAGGAACAGATTATTTTACTGTGAGGGAATGATTGAACTGTCATTTTCAATAAAAAGAAAAACACAGAAGCTCTAGGAATGGCCAAATGCTTGGAACTAAAAGGTGTGAATGCACAGAAAGGTCTTCTACAAACCTGTCAAAACACTGAGTAGAAATTTTGTATTTTCCCTTAAATGCATCTGTCAAATATTTTTCTATCAAATAATACTTCATGTATCCAGAAATAATGTAAATAAGTCTCACTTCTTTCAAAACCCAGCAGGGGCTTGTGAGAGTAACGAAGTTCCCTGATCTCATTTTTTTTCTCTTGTGTTTTACAAAAGAGTATGGGAAACTGGACAGGGATGATAAAAAACCAGATCATACTAGGTTGCAGTCTTCGAAAATGAAAACCCTTAAGGGTAGAACATCATTACAGCAACATAGTAGATATTTATGAAGTAAACAACACGCCATTGTAAAACTGTAAATTAATCTACTCGGTTTGCTGCATTCATGCCAATAGTAGTGCAACAGCCTACTTCCCCTTGCTCACACCTCTTCAGCCAGGTAAAGATAATTTGGTGGAATTTAGAACACCTACAGAAACATAAACAGGTGTTTGAAAATTAGCAGGCCAACTGCAAATAATTTTGAAGTCAGGAATTGCTATTAGAGAAGAATAACATGGAGATGGAAAACACCGAGTACATTTCTCTTGAGCTACAGTGCGTAAAAGACCAATGCTGGAGTTATGCCAGTGCTGAGTGCTGATGCTTTCAGAGGAGACCTACTGCATCTCACCTTGAGAGAAACCCAGCTACATGAAAGCAGTTGGCTGAATTCCTGCGGTGCACAAGGCTGCCAGGGCGCTTTTGATCATCCAAGACTATAACACAGCCACTGCTGAGTTTAAAAGTATCTAAAATGATAACCAAGACTTAGATAAAAGTATTCCTCTCACTGTAGTGTGAAAACATCAACAGATTTCTTAGGATGAGAACTGTTAATCTGCCCTGTATAATACGTCACAAAGTATTACAATAGCATCTGACGTTAGCTGGCAAATCTCCCGCTTCCAATGAAACAGAGTCTTGTTTCATACGGGCACCATTTCGCATATTCCACATTGAGTACAGTAAGAGGTTTCCACATTTTTTAAACGAAACCTGCTTTTTAAAAGAGAACTATTACGGTGCTGCAAACAGCTGGTGTCTCTGTCAAGCTTGTACTACTTTTTGTCAACTACTGCAAGCTCCCAGTGCTAATATCTGTCAACTCATAGGCTTCCTTGACAGCATGCACTCGCCCCTGGCCACAGAACAGTTTTACTGTGTGACACTAGTGCATGGCCGCATTTCTGCAGTGTGATCTTCCTAGTGATCAGTTTTGCTTGCAGTACAAAAAGAACTGGCTCCACAGTCTAAACTGGTCAGCGATCCAAAAGGTTATAAATACAGCATCTCCACTGTCTCCTGCAGGGTGCTTAAAATGAAAGGCTTTTGCCTATCATTGCACTGCAGACACTGGGTTCCTGCTCTCTGCTGGACACTGGATGTTCTCAGACACAGCAGATGCATGAGACACTGCTTTGATCAGGTGCTCTAGGTTCAATCACTGCACATTGGCAGCAGTGGTGTTACCCAGCTGTTAGCAAACCACTTTCCCACCTCCATCTCCCATTCTATTTCCACAGTAGGCTGCTGCAAAGTCCTTCTGGTAACAAGGACCAGTCATTTATATATAACTGAGAAACAGACTTGTAAAAGGTTGCTCAGTTGCACCTGTTCTATGGACAGGGTCAGGCTTTAGCTCTGCTCTCAGCTCACCACTGGGAACAACCTCTACAAGTCATGAGGGAAGAAGCTATAGCATTTGCCCATGAGATCTATGAAAGAGAAAGGTGTTACTTCAGTGCTGAACCTAGCCCCTGTTCAAATACCCTCCAATTACTTTTCATATGAGCAAAGCAACTAGTCAGAAACAACTAAATAACCTTTAAAGATGTACTGTACTGCAAAATTGCAGTATTGTTGCAATGGCAATGCTGTTACATTTTTCTCTCCCTCAAGAAGCATACTAAGAAAATAAAATATATAATCAACGGCACAGTGCAGAGGGCTGAATATGAAAGTAAGGGGACTGACTGGACACAGTACATTTCTGCAGCAATAACCTGTACAATTCTGTAACGTTGCTGCCAAGCTTTGGTTTTGGTTGATAGATTGACAAATGGCTATTCAGTATTGCTGGCACCTGCAGCTTATGTACACTAATCAGTGTTACTCTTGATTTAAATTCATCTCCACTATCATACAGCTCTGTTGAGCACTGTTTTCCTGCATTTCTGTTTTGTGAAACAGTGAAGTTGTATTCATTTCAAGCTCATGATTAACAGAATGTTTAGCATCTATAGACAATGCAAGCAAGGAACTTACATGTATTCATCCTAAATTAGTTATTTTGTTTACACTTTACCCTCCAATATGGGTTTATAATTTGTGGATGTTTTCTTGAGATTTCTACGTGTGGAAAAATTGGGAAATTCAAGTAGAGGGGTGTTTTTCTATATATGCAGCTCTGACACAAGACTCCTAGGAGCACACTGTGGTTCCAAATAGCACATACATTTATTCAGGATATACTGGATCCTTAAGTTACTCTTTTCAGAGTTATGCCCCTGCTAAATTTCTAGTAAACAGAGATTTTTCCATTAGCAAAGCCTACACTTATTTAATTAAATGACAGCAGAAGGAGGTACATAAAAATATTATAAAATCCTTCCAAATGTTTTAAACAAATAATTTTGCAATATTAAAAAAACCCTGCAAGAATAGCTCAATGGACTGTAATTACAGAATGACTGTTGTGCTGCCTGTTCTGCTATGGGCTAGCACTTTCATGGGGGAGAGAACTTGGATGAAGGAATATGGAACAGGTTGCTACTGATTCTGGAAAAAATGTTTTTATCTAGACAGAGTTTTGTTTTCTTGATTAATAGCCCTTTAATAGCAATGCTCAGCTACTTGAAATTTCATAACCATAAAGGTAAGACTAAATGTAACATCACATTTTAATATTAAATATATCCATTTTTACCATGCCTTTGCAGAATAAATTGAAGCCTCATAGATCTTACCAAAGTGATACTGTGAATTTATGAGGCAGCCTTGCTCTGTCATCAACACTTCATCATTTAACTCTGAGAAGAAAGAGTACGTCTACTAGCTGCTACATGTTAAATTTCATTCAAGTAATTCTATGGGAGCAAAAGGTTTTTACGGCTGATGCTACTTCCGCTTGAATATTTGATTACTTCAGGCTCTTTCTCCCATGTGCAGAAAACCCCTGCATCATAGTAACAAGGAACAGAGTATGACATGCCAGTTTCTCAGTGACGAATATATGCAAGTGGTGGTGACTAGAAAGAACTGTATTTCCAGTTCACTGCACAGATAATACAGGCATTCCTCAAGTTAAGAAAGGTACGTGCTTAAAGCTTTCAATGTTTTCAGTCTTTTAGTGTTCTTACCTTTCTTTTGATGTCAATGAATTGAGAAAACATTAAGGACCAGTAGAATGATAATTCAACTATGTAGTAATAATGAAGGTCAGGCATCAGTGGCTGAAAGATGGAGATGAGAAAAGGTTAACAGAGTTTAACTGACATTATGGGCAGCTGAGGTCTAGAGGAGACATGTTTAAAAACAGAGGGATTACTAAATTATTCATAAGCATCCTATGTAAGAAAAATGATGATGATTGCCTCTTTCAAACTTTGATGGCTCTGGAAAAATAAAGCTCCTCAATCTACCCTCCTCTAATGTTTTAATCTTGACAGTATTGTAATATTGCAATACCAAAAATGATAACATTGTCTGTTTGGAACCTAGAACAAACTAAATTCTGAGCACTCCAAAGTCTGTTTTGAAAGATTACTTGAAACATCTTTCCATACATCAGTAATGTGGGTTTAAAGCACAGCTAAAAACCCAATGCTAGAGCAGATTAGAGAAAAGTAATGCCAGTATATAATCTCATCTGCTCATGATGAAATGTTTTGAGTTTAAACAGGGCTCTTTGTAATATAAAAGCCTACTTTTAAATAAGTTAACCATTTTCTGGAAATATGTTAACATTTGGAAAGAAAATAAAATTTATTTATCCATGCATCTTGTTCGATATATACAACATGGTTACACAGATGTTTACAAGTAAAATAAGTAAAAATAACAAGACACAGGAACTTATGCACAACCAAAACCAACCTGGGGTAACTTCAAAGAAGGTAACTGGTGGCACGCCTAAGCTGCTTAGCCCCCAGCCTAAGAGAGCCAGTCCTAGAAGCTACTCTAATTTCCATGCAATTGTGCCTCCCTGATAGTCATGTCTTCCATTGCAGTGACTAGAGAGGAGCACTTGTTACAGAAGCTCCTGTGGGCATCTCCTGAGGGATTAGATGAGCCATCTCTGGAGCAGTTTGCACTGGCACAACCATGCACCCAAGCAGGGCAAGAACTATTTCCATTGGCAAGAGGGATTTCAGTTGGCCTTTTTATTCCCATTCCCTTTTATAGACCAGTTCTTTGCAGCTGAAGAGCAGTCCTTAGGTGCCCATTGAATGATCTGTGGGTTATTTAGATAGAGACATATACTTAAACTTTATGAAAAATGTGTATGTTCAAAATCAATCTTTTAAAGCCATTTCTTGGTCCAACATAATCCTTTTCTGATTTAGTGACACTGCCAGTTAGCTTTTAATTAGATGTAATTAAAAAAAGGAAAGAGAACACGAGCTAGCAATGAACCGTGACTATTATACTCATGATTGCAAGAGAATTCACTGAGGAAAATTTCTAGTAAAACAATTAAGACTGTCAGTTGCTTTATTAACAGTAGCATTAGTATTTCTAAACCCATATGAGAATGTAGGGGGATTCTAATGATATCATGATTTCCCTCCATGAAAGGATCAGTAGTGTGTGTTTAACTTAGTTTAAATGTTAGGTTTCAGTTCTCCATGAACTTAACTTCAATAGGACTATTCTATGCTTCTGGGTAAGCTAGTCACCCAAGTGATCCATTTGACTGCATCTGCAGTAAGACCAGCTGGATTTCTGCAATGCTATGTTGAGTAACTTACAAAGGATTTGTGGTGAACAGTTCCAAAATTTTATCTAGTTAAGAAAAAAAAAAATTAAACATTAAAAAATTAAATTTCAGTGATGGTATGCTTAATTTCAAAACAGGTGTGACAGCTATATTCATCTTGCCCATCTTGAACTCAAGGAAGATTGGGAGCATCTAGCCATGTTCTGAAATGCTGAGTAGCCCATTCACTCTAACATACTGACACAAAGCTCCACCATAATAAAAACAGAGCTCTGCAGAGGTGTCATGTTTGCTTTTTAGGCAGCACTGTTAACTTTTACCTGATATGGATACCCGTTCCAGCACTGTCTGGTATTCCAGAGCCAAGGTGTCTGAAAGAGAAAGAAAAGACAAAAAAAAAGGTCTGTACACACCATTTTGCAAAATGTAAGTGTATATAGTTAATACAATTGAAGGACAGAACTACAGGAAGAGCTTAAAATTTGCAGTTTTTGATAGAGGCTATGAAAACTGAGTACAAGGAGATTCCTCAGTTTCACAGCATGGATTAGAGCAACCTGCCTGTTCACAGAGGTATTTGGTTGGTGCACCATGACCTTGTTTTGCAGAAGTGAGGCTAAACATCATCAGTTTGTCCTCAGATGGTCAGATCTCAGGTCATTACCTTCTTAAGAGCACAGGTAATCTTCACCTTAGGTTGCTCAAATATTTTAAAAAACTTACATGTGCTATTACATATAAGCATCCTTCCATGCAGGATTCATCCTTCATCTCCTCCACGTGAGCTCAAGAAAGCAAATAATTTTTTTTGCTCTGCTGGCTGAACACATAACCGTCTAGAGATGACAGATCTTCCTATCACACAGAAAACACTGATATCTTAGGGCAACATGAAAGGTATCACAGACATATTTATTGTAGCATGCATCTACAGACTCTTGCATTGCAAAAAGCTGGCAAACTAAAAGACTTGGGAACATGCAGCTCTGTTACGCTCCGTTTCTTTGCTGCTTGGACAATACTTATGTGATGTCTCTTTCAATACCACAGCAGAGCATTTTAAATCTTATAGGTTGTTTCTTTCAGAGTTCTTAGTTTTTACCTCCTTTTCTGTGCAACTAAACAGACTCGAGATAGAAAATATCATATGGGCAAGATTTTCCACCCAACACACTCAACCATTACGTGTTTCTACATTGAATAATAAGAACATGACCAAAATCAACAGCTACCAAGCAGCCACACTTCCCTTTTTGTGCATAAGCAGGAACAACTCCTTTCAGATATTCATGTGTTGCAAAGCACAGCTGCATCTCAGGTTCTGGCAGGATCTGGACTTTGAGAAGCACACGTCTATAGTACCAGTACCCACTCACTGGCTATCTTACAAGAAACATGAAAGAAAACTGTAGATTCAAGATCTTTGTGCTACTCCTTTATATAACCTTAACTGCTCTACATCGAAGTATAAAGGGGGCAGGACATCATTAGTAAGTCCCTTGGATTAAGGCACAAATACCCTCACAGAATTTAATGCTTCCACTAGATTACATTTTTTCAAACAAATCCTCACTGCATGAGAGACAGTATTTTTTTGTTTTCGCCACCGGGTGGAGCAGTTCAGCTCCGGCAAAGGACAGTTACAAACTCGTGCAAAATACAATGGCTGAGTGACAAATCGAATAAAATTAACACTAACTGGAATGTTAAAGCCCCACGGCTGACAATCAGGCTAGGTAGGAAGGATTTGTACCATATCAAAAGATAGGATAAATACTAGTCAAAATTACAGCCCAGCTTAAGTTCTAATTGTGATTTGTCTTACAGAAGGTCCTTACAGCTTTTGTTGCTTAACAGTGATGTAATATAATTACTGAAGACTCTTATATTTTTTTGAATATGTACTTTACATGGAAAATCAGATAAAATAAAACTTGCACACCCATACCCTCAGTGCTCCTGAAATGGCAAGTAATCATTTTTACAGTAACCTGAGCAGTACACCAACATGTAAAGTAACAGACCTCCCTGAGTTTCTGATATGCTGCTCACAAGGATGCTGTAAGAATGATGAAAGTCCATCCAAACTTCTCCTTCTCTCTATTAGGAATAATTATTTCATGTAAGCAATTTGTTTGTTCAAACTTTTCCACAGTAGTTACCGCGCTAAGTGAGTCCCCCTCATTTCATGCTGATATAAGTAATAGAAATAATTATTGATATAAGGAATAGAAATAGGATATTAACATGAGAAGTAGAATAGAAGAAA
>JAVSBS010022996.1:0-14492 GCA_033124195.1 Coracias cyanogaster | reverse complement strand
AAAACATTCTGCTGGGTTGTCACTCATCCACAGGTCAACTCCAACTTGGGGCCCACAACTCAGGCCCCAGCACTTCAACAACCACAACTGGTCAAACTGGAGTCAAACTGGGATGAGCCACTGGCAGCACTGCGTGGATCCCCCACCCCAGCATGGTCCCATCTAGAAATGTCTAGAGCTGAGATTTCTCAAACCCCATGGGAGAGGAACAGGGACAAGGTGCCACTAGCTCATTGGCACCCTGGTGAGATGAAGCACATCCTTCTGAGGTTCCATCCGTCCGTCCGTCCATCCATCCATCCATCCATCCCTCTTTCCTCTGTATTGAATATTTTCTACACTTGAGCAGATGGTGGCTCAGGTCTCCTTAGGTCCAAATTTTTTTGATAATTTGCAATACTTGCTCCTCTCTTTTCCATCTCTTCTACCTCCATGTCCTTCTGGGACTTCCACGTTCTTCTGGGGCTGCCAGGGAGGTTGAAGTCTCTCTTGGTGCCCTTTATTCAATGAGGGTGCCCAGCGTGGTTGGGTTTTGTCATGGAAATGGACCCGCCAGATGTTTGCTTGACTGCGCTGCTGTTACGCTCACTGAGGGTTGCTCCACCGGGAAAGATGGTGGAGATCTAGCTTGTGGGTGGAAACAGGAGGCTGAGGGCTCGGCACCTACATGAGGTGGAGGGTTTGGGTGGCTTCCTGCAAGGGTGTTCTGCTGGTGGTGATGTCACCCTGCAAGGATGATAACAAATGACATGGGAAGAGGCCGTTCTCCAGTTGACAAGGGTGATCTGTAGCTTCCAGAAGTGCTGAGCAAGCATTTTTCTCATGGGGAGCTGCATCGAGGGAGGGCTCCAGCCCCATGTGGGCACCGGGGGCTTTCGGGAGGGCGACCACCCCGGGCATCTGGCCATCCCCCAACTCGCCCTTCGGCTGCCAAATGGAGCTCAGGGAGCGGGACCAGCATGGTGCACGTCTCCGGGTGATGCTCTCTCGTGGGCTGAAGTTTGACCCCAACTGGGAGGATTTCACCCAATATACCATTTATTTGCCTAAATCAGCATTTGAGGCCCGTTTCCCAGGGCACGGGTGCCCTAGCCGCCCACCAGAGCCAAGCCACCACCACTGCCGTGCCTGCTGCGTGCCCGCCAGCGCCATGGCATCGGCAGGGCTGGCAGCACCACAGGTCCCCCACCCAAAGTTCTCCTGGAGGCTCCGGTTCCAGCAGCTCCTGGGAGCAGCGTCACCCATTCCCCTGTGACAGGATGGAGTGTGTGGACGATGCAGGAGGGATGCTGAGGGTCCAGGAGGGATGCTGGGGCTACAGGAGGGATGCTGGAGGTGCAGAAGGGATGCTGGAGGCCCAGGAGTGATGCTGGAGGCCCAGGAGGGATGCTGGGGGCACAGGAGGGATGCTGGGGGCACAGGAGGGATGCTGGAGGTACAGGAGGGATGCTGGAGATGCAGGAGGGATGCCACGGAGCACAAAGCTGCAGCTGCGTTCCCAGAGGGTTTTGGCACACCAGGACCCGGGAGGTGCCGCCCAGCAGGAGGGTTTCGAAGCTGGTTTTGTGTTTCCTTGAGCTCGGTGTGGTTTGTGGGGGCTCGCAGCGGCACGGGGGCCACGGGGAGAGCCCAGCGCCAGCTTGGCAGGGATCCCGTGCTGGCAGGCGGTGGCTGCGCAGCCCGGCGCGGCCACTTCGTGCTCTGAACGTGCATTTTTTGCTGCCTGTGCGCTGGAGAAGTCGAGCGATCTCAGAATGACTCAGAAAAGATGGCACGGGCTCGAGGGAAGAACCCGCTGGGCTGCATGAAAGAAGCCACCCGCGGTTCCCCACGAGTCGCGGGCCAGCAGGTCCCTCTGGCCACCTCAGGCGGCACCTTCTCACCCTCTGGTTTTTGGTTTGGATAGCCAAGAATTCGGTGCTTACAAACAAACAGGAGCACTGCAGGCAAAGACCAACCCTGCGCACAAACACGGCCGCCCAAAGAAACACAAACGCTGCAGAGAAATCAAACCTTGCAAATAACAGGAGCGCCCGCAAATAGGGTGTTGCAGTTAAATACCACATTGCAGACAAAGTCTTGCAAACAAAGATGATATTGCAATTAAAGATGACATTGCAATTAAAGACAATAGTGCAAATGAAGATGATACTGCAATTAAAGACAATATTGCAATGGAAGAGAATTTGCAAATAAATACGAGCGTGCTTGCATTTGACCTCAGCCATCGTGGTGCCGAGCGAACGAGCAGCCAAAAACCCAGCTTTGGGTTGTTCTCTGAGGGTTTGTGGGGGTTTTTTTAAGCTCTGCCTGGCTTTTTGGGTTGGAATGCGAGGAAATGGATGCGGCTCTTATCTTATGCATGCCAGGGAGTTCATTCCTTGCTCCTCCTGACGGCCCTTCCTTGGCCTCCCTGGCCAAGGGATGCGATGGGGAGATAGTAAAAAGCCTTCCTAATAGTAAAAAAAAGCCTTTCTAAATTTAAGCCGGGCCTAAGGAGGCGCTTTGGCTCCCATGTGGGGCTCACCGTGGGTGACACGTGAGGCTGCCGTGCTCGGCGAGCCTCGCTTAAATGTCAGGGACCTCACAAACACCGCCAGCGCCTTCTCTCCCCATCCCCAAAGGTGGTTTTGTTGTTTTAAAATCTGTATTTTTATGTAAATACATTCTTCTCAAACCACAAGCTGTTTCTCAGTTTTGTTTTCAGCCAGCTTTGATGAAAAGATTGGCATCTCCCAGCTCAGGCGGCCGCGAGAGGCTGAGCCGGGCGATGTGCCGCGGGATGCCCAGAGCGCCCGGCTGGGATGCAGCCCGAAAGGGGCATCAATCCTGCCGGAGCAGGGATGGGATCACCCGCAGGACCCTCCAGAGTGAGGGGAAAAAAAAAAAACCAAACCCCAAACCACCCATTTTCTCCTCTCCGAGCTTAGGTTTCACCCCACGACCAGCTCCAAACCTCCTCCTCGGGGCTCGTTTCTTTAATATTTGCTTTTTTTTTTCAGATCCATTCTCAAATTGCCCAACCCACCTGAAAGTCCCTGCATGGTTTTCCAGGTGGGTTTCGTTTCCAAGCCACCTGGTCGCCATTTCACCGCCCCCGGGGTAAAACCCGACGGTAGCAGGCGACCGCCCTGAACAGACCACGCAAAAACGATTTATGACGGAGCAAAATCACATCAACCACAAATTCTTTTCTTTGTTCCCCCCCCATATCTCCCTTCGCCCGGCTGCACGAAGGATGCTCAAGGGGCAGCCAACCCCTTGTGCGTTTGCCCACGGCTGCTTAGAAATGCTGAAATTGCCCGATATTCTGCCTTTTCTGTTTTTTCTTTTTAATTTAAAATGGGGCAGTAAAAGCCTGGTGCGAAGCCCAATTTCAGGGCCCTCTCTGTGTTTCACTCTTTCCACATGAGTCAAGCTAAAAATGATTTTTTTTTCCTCTCCCTCTTACGAGGGGGGTTGCTGCTCCCCTTCACCAAGCGGCAAATATTACTGCGCCCGACGGCGCGTTTCGTCCCGCCGCCGAGAAATGGATGAGTCAAAATCCGAATTGATCGAACCCAGCTTATTTTAGCTGCTTTTTGACTCCGGTTTTTAAAACGATGACGTGGAGCTGGTGGAAGAAGGTCATGGGGGGGGGCGGGGGGGAGCGTTTAACTTGATCAGCAGCGGGACGAAAATAGTGAAGTGGAAATTCACCTTCAGCTCGAGCTCCAGCCTCTGCGAGCGAGATATATTTTTTTTTTCAGTACAACATCTCACCAGGCGAATCTTCACGGGGCTGATGTGATTTCAGATCGGCGACCCGGGCTCCGTGCCCTCCCCAGGCATGGGGTGCCGGGGCGGGGGGGTATTTTGGGGAGCTTTTGGTCATTCTTCCTCGTCGCTAAATAGAGGAAGAATAAGTTTCAAACGAAGCGTGTTTTGTTTTGTCACAGGAAGTGGAGAGAGCATTGGGAGAGCCCTGAGAGATTGACTTTAAACCAGCGATTTCTTTTAATTTTGGCCCCCCAAAACACGATGGATTTGTGTCTGGCATAAATAGGGAGACCGCTTGGCAGAGGGGGCAGTGGGGTGGCGGGACCCCCATCCCCGGGCATCACCCGGGGCAGAGGCTCGGGGCTGCGAGGGTCCGGCAGAGGAAGGGAGCCCTTCCCGGGGGGGCACCTGCTGGCCATCCCCGGGGCCAGGGAGCCCCAAATTGTGGCCAGCTCCCGGCCAAGGCCGAGAGCCGCTCGGGTGCCTCTGCTTTGGGAAACCGTTGGGAGCTTTTTTTTCCGGGCAGGGCTGGGGCTCCGGCGCTGACGGCAGCGGCAGCCCCAGGAAAAGGAGCTGGGTTTCACAATGGCTCATTCCTCCCCCGGCCGGGCTGCCCCGCGGGGCGGGCTAATTCTTGGAAAAACCCCAAAATCGGTTCTTTCGATGGCGAGAGGCTCGCCGGGGACGCGGCGCACCGCTTCGCTCCTTGGCAGCCTGCGAGAGCATCGCGGCGAACCCCAGCCTCCCTTGGCAGGGGGACATGGTGCGAGCCTTTCCTGTCAGATTAACCAACCCTCCAAAAATGCCCAATTTCGGGCTCCCCGCTGGAGGCGAGCCGGCAGTGCCCAAACACGCCCCTCACACCCCAGCGTTGCTGGCCGAGCCCTCCAGCCACCGGCATGACTTTCATTTTATTTCTTAGCAATGCCTTCATCCTGCGGCATTAATTGGCTTTTTTTTGGTTTCACTATTAATATCAGAGAGGTGCTAGATCGGTGGCGTTTGTTTGCGGTGGTAAAGGAGGACGCGCCGGGCTCAAGCCACACCGCGGTTGGGAAAGGAGGGGTTGGCTGGGATGGCTGGGATGGCGTCGTGCCCATGGCCAGGAGAAATACGGCGGGAAATGGCACGCAGGATGGGGGAGAGGCCCCCGGGTTCGGCAGGGACGTGTTCGGCTTCTGCTGGGAATGGGAAAATGGAAATAATTCAAATTAAAGCGAGGATGCTCAGGCAGGGCAGGGGGCTGGGATGGAGCCATCTCGGCGCTGCCCCTGGGCTCCTCCCTGCCTTCGGGACAGAAATTTGGCCCAAAGCTCCTTTTGGGGTTAAATCTGCCCTTTTTCTCGTTGTGCTGTGGCTTTGCTCTGCCTGTATTTGAGGCTGTACCGGCGCTGAAAGGTAGCAAACAGTTTTGGGAACAAGATGTCTGCTTAAAGCATGACAGAATCGGCCACAAATTGCAGATGAGACTGATAACAAAAGCCAACAACATAAAATATGTAGAAAAACAACACGTTAAAGGCTACAAGACCACTGAAGGGCTTTTTTGTGTGTGCGCGTGTGTTTTTTTTCTTTAACCAGCTCTCCCGCGATGGAAGTGAAAACACATGAAAAGAGAAATGCCTTTTTCTTTTTTTTCTTTCTGTTTCTCTCTTTTTTTTTTTTTTTTTTTTTTTCCTTCTGGTTTTTTAATCTCTTCAATCAGATGCTCCCTCCCACCAAACCCAATGGCCGGGTGCTGCGGCATTTCCCGGGGCAGGTGGGAGATGGGCGCCCGCTCCATCCTCCCCCCTCCCCAAGCCCCGGAGCTTTGAAATCTTCATTTTTTTTGCAGCCAACAAGTCAAACGCTCATTGGGTTTGTTGTTTTGTTTTGTTTTTTAAAAACCTTAAATATATTTCGCACGAAGCACGCTGGTAACTCTCTTTTTTTTCTCAAAGCAAAGGGGAAAACATGCCGGTGGCGGCGCTGGGGGGGGCCGGGAAATTCTTGGGTTGAATAAATCAGGCTCAGCACAGAAATTAGGATGAGGTTTTTGGGGTTTTTTTGTTGTTTTTGGGTTTTTTTTTGTTCTACTTATTTCATCTTTGTTTTTATAAATAAATACAAATAACTCAAACTGAAACTCGATGGCTTGGGCGATAATCAAAGAGCAGCCCTGGGGAAATTTTCTTCATTAACATGTTCTTTCGCAGCCCACACGCGGGGTTTCGGGAGGAAAACTGCTTAACCTTTGCAGTAGCAGCAGCAGCAGCACCGAAGGCTTTTTTTTTGGCATCCAGGCACGCTGACACACGGGGCTCGCGGCGCGGAGCCGGCCGCGCATCCACGGCCGCTGCCTTGGCTCCAGAGGCCGCTGGTGGAGGAACCACCATCACCAGCAGCATCAGCCCTTCCTCCCCCCAGGTCTCCCCTTTCTCCCAGGCCAGGAGGGAAAATATTAAAAAAAAAACCCAAGAAAATAACAAAACAAGCCCCAGTGCTTCTTCTTTTGGGGTGTTTTTTTTGGTTTTGCGGGGCAGCTCGGTGTTCTACCAGCTCTCCGGCAACAGGACTAGTTCTTTAGTATTTGCAGCTCACTTCCTGTATGAGGTTAGTTTGTTTATCATAAAAAAGCCTATTTTTAAACCCATTTCTGCCAATAAGTCATTTGAATGCTACCGTCAGACGCGTGTGGCCAGTCCCCACTGTCCTGGGCTGGCCCTGCCGGCGCTGCCGGACGCGGGAGGGCTGGGATGCTGGGCCACCAGCGCCGCCGAGGTCTCGGAGTGGGCCCGGCACCCCCGTTTCTCCTCCACCAATGCTCAGAGTGAGGTTATTTGTGTGTTTCAGGAGAAAGGAGTTCAGAAAAACCTCTATTTTTTTAACCCGGGGCCACACACGGCTGTGCCACGCTGAGGAGATGCAGCTCCCGGTTGTCCCCTTGCTCTTCTCACCCTTCTCCACACGCCAGCCTCCAGCCTAATTGCGGCACCGCCAATTAGCGTCAATTAGCGCTCGGGGAAGTTGGCTGCGGTACGCGTTCCCTCCCGCCTCAGGGAATGGCTATCGTGCCATTTTCTGCCTTGATTTCCTCTAATTAACAGCCAGGATCACGGTGTCGCTGTCAAGGAGCCTGCGCGCGGCCCACGATGGCCGTGATCGCGGCACAGGTTAATTAACACCCGGAAGCGAAGGCCCTCCTGGGAAAAGGAGCGGACGAGCCTGTCAAGAGCCCGGCGAGGAGGAATTCATCAAATCGAGGCAGAAAAGGCCCCGTGTCCCCTTGAGGGTCCTTGCCCCAGCCCCCATGAGCCAGGCGGTACCAAACAAGCCGTTGCCGCAGCAGCCAAGGTCTTCTTGGCTCCAAAGGCCCAGCCTTTGTAGGTATGATGGTGTCACCAACAGGGATAAAACCGTCGTCTCATTCTCAGAGGGTTGCTGAAGCATTAGAATCATGGAATTGTTCTAATTGGAAGACACCGTTAAGCTCATCGAGCCCAACCGTTGACCCAGCACTGCCAGGTCACCACTAACCCATGTCCCTCAGCACCACATCTCCATGGCTTGGAAACCTCTCCAGGGATGGTGAAAGGTCTTTTTTTAAAAAAAAAACACCCAAAATAGTTTTGGGATGCTCGGGAAGGGCAGCGGAAGGAGGGAAGTGGCTTGCAGGCACCTTGCAGAGCCTTTGCTGGCGAGCAGCGGGAAGCTCCCCTTGGTCCTACCACCCTTGGGCTTGTCTTACACCATATAAATATATGCCCAGCCCCGTTGTAGCGTCTATAAGTCCCCTTATTGCTTCTAGGGACCTCCCTGGCCACGCACCGGGGCAGCCTGAGCAACCCTGCCTGCAGCCAGCCCTCTGCCAGCCCCTTCGGCATCAGGTTTGATCCGAGGAGAGGTCCCCCATCCTAGAACCTGCCAGAAACACGAGAAAACCCGCTGGAAACAGTGAGCTTTGTTGCAATATGAAAATCAAATGCAAAGCTCGGTGGGTATTTTTAGCCGTTTAAGGCTGAACAGGTGTTTGAAAGGTCAGATGCGAGTCATTGGAAAAAAAAAAACAAAGAGAGAAAAAAAAAGTGTATTTTGAGAGGCGGGCAGCATGGCCTTGTCCCGCCCATGGCACTGGATGGCAGCGACTGGCCATGCAGCTCACCAAGGCCGCCGCGTTCAGCCCACGGCTGATGGTGCGTTGGCTTCTCTGCCATCTCTCAAACCAAATTGCACATAGTTTTAAATAGGTGCTAAAGGAGAGATCTAAGACCACAGAAAGAAAGGGCCTGTCTCCCGGGGAGGAGCCAGATGACGTGTCTTTGGTGGACCTGGGCCGTGACCATCTTGGACTTGGCTGTGGCCAACCTGAACCTGGCCGAGGCCAACTTGGCCCATGACAACCTTCGATCTTGGCCATGGCCAACCTAGGCCATCACCACCTTTGAGGTGTCCGTGGCCAATCTAGGCCATGACCACCATGGACATGGCCAGCCTAGACCTGGTGACGGCCAAGCACATGCCCAGAGGTGAGATCCTGCCAGTGCTCTGCGTGTTGCCAGCAGGACAGCACTTCTCTTCCATGGTGTCTCACCAAGGTCACGGGGTTCACACAAGTGATGAGCTCCTTCAACGTGAGTCACGGCAAAGACAAATGGAGAGCAAGAGGTGTGATAACTTGCCTGCCCATGCTGGTGGGCACCCAAAAGCCAAGAGGACCACAGAGCCCGGGCCAGCAGCTGCCGGAGCCTTGGCTATGCCATTAAACCTTTTTTTTTTTGAGTTACAGAAGCCCCCAAAATAGCACCTGAAACCAATAAACTTCCCTTTCAGGAACTTCTGTAATTTGAAACACACAAGAACAACAACAAAAAAAAAAATCCAGAATTTTTTGTAAGTTGTTTGTCAGGCAGGACTTCTGGGTTTGCTTTCGAAGACGTTTGAGGTGGTGTAAAACAACCCCACCGAGCTGCCCCAAACATCTTCAATAGCTAAGAAAGCCAAGCGGGGACAGGGAGAGCGGGGAGGGTGCAGGAAGGTGCCCAGCAAGTCAGGTTTGAGCCACATAAATGTGAGGAAAACTAAAAGAACCCCGAGGAAAGCCCAAAGCGAGTCCAGGCTGGGCAGGGGAGATGCTGTTGGCTTTGGGAATGCTGGAGGCAACCTCTTACAGCCCAGCTTCATTCTGAGTGTCCCAGGAACTTCGGGGGACGTTGGAGGAGAAGGAAGCGCTGGGTGGGTGCCCACAGCCTGGACCTGGGGGGAAAATGGGTGATAAACGGGGAGAAGCAGTGACAGAGCAGCAAACATCCCTCCCCCAAGCCCTTCCTCCAGAGATCCTCAAGCCCCCGAAGCAAACAGCACCCGTGACACATAGTTGGAAGTTTTTATTCATATAAAACTCATATTAAGAACATAAAAGATCGTATCTTAAAAACAAAAAAACAAACAAACAAAACCCAACCCAAAAAAAAAAAAAAAGATCTTGCAACTATTTACAGCAGTATTGCACAAGTAAAAAGTGGCAATTACCCTGTCCAAAAATTCATCAGTGCAAAACACAAGTAAGCCAGGGAAACTGCGGTTAAAAAAAAAATGCTACATCCGCTGGGTCCCGGGGAAGGAGTTAGTGATGGATCTCGGCGCGGCTTCGGCCGGCCGCCAGCGAGCCCAGGAGGGTTCCACCCGTGCTGAAGTCTTCGAGGTGCCTACATCACTACCGGAAAGCGGGGATTTAGGCACTTAGAGAGGGAAAAAAAAAAAAAAAAAATATATATATATATAGTGAGAATCCCGGTGCCGATAATAAATCTCAGGCAGCCGCGCTGCCAGGAGGAGACAGCGCCGGGGAAGGTGAAGCCCCCGCTGGCTGCGAACCAGAGAGAGGGGGGCGAAGAAAAACGATGACCGAAAAAAAAAACCAAACAAAACACCCAACCCAAACCTTTACAGGAACTTAAATAAGCAGAAAATAAATATACAACGTTTCTACAAGTTACAGCATTATGGAACAGTAGAGTGCATTAATTACACGGAGGTGGGGAGGGGGGGCATAAAAAAGAATCTACAGTATTTACCAACTCTAGAAAAGTTTAGAAAAATCAGTCTTTTTTTTTTTTTTTTTTTTCCTTATTTATAAGCTGTACAAAACTTACATGAGAGAAAGGAGAGGGAATACATTGCACGCAGATATTTGGCTCAGATGATGAAAATAAGATGGTGGCCTACTCTAATAAATACTTGGGTATTTACAGAAGCGTTAATGCATCGGGCGGGATCGCCGGGAAAGAAATCCCCACGACCAAGGAACGCTCTTCATCTCATCCTTTTGGCGGAACAGAGGCCACAGGTTAGGCTTAAAATGACCCAGAGCGGTCAGCCAAGGCGGCTAAAATGGGTGTCATTTAGTTAAAAACATCATTCTTCTGTTTAAGAGACTTTGGGAGGGTTTTTTCCCCCCTAAACCTCACAACTCTAATGGGGGGGCGAGACCTGATTTTCCTCTGCTAGGTTTGGCCGGGAGCAGCTCCTGTGGAGAAGCCCCAGGCAGATGTTGCCAATACTGATTTTTTTTTTTTTTTTTTGCCTTAAAATGAAGACGACTTTAGTCTCCGTCATTGGCTGGGGCGGGGAGGATGGGGTAAAGTGCTCGGCGTTTCTTTGGTGTACTCCACGGGACACATTCTGGGTGCTGGGATGCCCTAAGGCTGTGAGACCCAACAGCACCATCCACAACAGATGAAGCTCAGCTGGGAGAGGAAAAAAAAAAAAAAGCTCATTTGGTGTCTCTCTGCTGCCAAATTTTTAATATATATATAATTTTAAAAATTTTATCAACAGCCGTGCCACTCCACGTAGGTTCCCATGGGGAACCCATAGTGGCAGCCTCCATCTATCAACCCTACAGAAAAAAAACCGATGGCTTGAGCACGGCCGGGGCTACAGTGAGACAAACCGAGGGGAGCAGGAGCCAAAACCAAGGGGATGAGGAGCAGGAACCTGCGCAGACCAAGCTCACCCAGTATTTGAGCCACTCGCTCCCTGCCAGTGCAAAGGTTCCCTTCACACCCTCTCCAAAACATCCCCTGCTCCTGAGGCCAACTCCTGCCACCCATGCTCATCTTGCAGGTCCAAAAAAATAAAAAAATTAGAATTTACATTAGCAGTCACTCCGTATCTCTCCGGAGGAGGGCAAGGGGAAGCATGTGGCCCCGCAGCTCCTCGCCCAGGCGGCAGGCACAGGCAGCCAGTGCATAGAGGTCAGACCAGACCTTCTCCATCGTTAAGAACACTCCTAATTACAGATGGCACTCAACAGCTTCTCCCCGTGTGCGTAAGGCAGGAAAACCCACGATCCTGGGCTCGCGTTTGGTTTGTTTCCTTCTTTTCTTTTTTTTTTTTCCTCTCCTATGGTGCTGGTGAAACCAGAGATGAACCCGCGGCGTTGGGAAGGGGTTTGAGGACCACCTGCACCAGGCAGAGGAAAGGGGCAGCTCCGGAGGCAGAGAGGAGCAGGTTTGTGCATAGACAGGGGGTGGCCGGAGCAGCCACCCCTCCAAAATCACCTGCTGCGGTGCAGCCGCCTGTCCGTGAGATGAACCAGAGACCATGAGGTGACAGATCTTCTTCCAGCAAGCCCTTGGGGATCCTCCGCCAGGCTGCGGGGTCTCCGGGCGGAAGGGGAGATGTCCTGGGATGGCATCAAGCAGGCCGGTCAGGAAGAAGGTTGGGAGGAGACGTGGTGGGAGGGGAAGGGTCAGTCCCTGGTGGCAGGTCTTCCAGCACCTCTTCCAGCTGCATCCCCACCAGGTCTTCACACTGCTGGTCCGGCGAGAGGATCCCAGGGGAGGAAAAAAAAAACCAAACCCAACATCCAGCGCCTTAAAAGCCCTCCTGGGTTCCCCAGCGAGGTAAGAGCCACGGCTCAAACCAGGTCCTGAAGTGACGCAGCAGGAGGCGTCATCTCCGGGTGCAAAGCTGCGGCGTGCGGGGAACGGCTCCCGCCTGCCTCCGAGAGCGTCTTATTGCTGACTTAGTCACCGAGATCTTCTATATATTATATCGTACAATACATAAGCCTTTTCACACGATTTATAGAAAGAATTTCTTTTTTTTTTTAAAAAAAGGCAATCTGGTGGACTGTTTGGTTTTGGTTGGTTGTGATATTTTGGACCTTGGGAGCCTGACAGGTGAGTCTTGAAATTCAGAGTGTAAAAAAAAAAATTATATATATATATATATAAAATATAAAAAAATTAAAATCAGTCAGCAGGAAACAGGCTATTTGCACGATGCAAATGCAGCCTGGGGGGGTGGCACCAGGGTGTCAGGTACCCTCATCAGGGCCATTATGGGGTAGCGTTAGGTATTTACAGGTAAAAGAAGTGCTGATTGAAATCCCCCTGCCCTTCTTCCACCGAAGAGAGAGGGGAGGGCTCCGGGAGCCTCTGCGGGGCAGACGAAGGCGGCTCTGCCCATCACCTGGCTCAGGCTTTCCTCTTCCCCGCCGCAGGATTTATCCCAGATGAGCCAACGGCTTTCCAGAAACAGCGACCAAAATAACAACAACAACAACAAAAAAATCGTTATTCCATCGCTGCTGAATGTCTTCTCTGAGACTCTTTTGGAAAAAAAAATAATTAAAAATAGTTAAAAAAATTATTTATAAAAGAGTTGAGAGAAACGCAGTAAACATCACTCTCGGACAAAACCCCACGGTGGAGAGTCCCAGCAGGGCGGCGTGGGATGGTTGCTCTCCTCTGCGAGCCCCCGCCATGTGTCCCGGGAAGCCCCATGTCCGTCTGTCTGTCCGTCCTCTCCAGGCTTTCCCAACACATGAACAAGTCCTGGTGCCTCGGGATGCGCCCGGCGCTCACTGCATCCTCCAGATGAGGCGGATGATGTAACGCAGGAGGCGCAAAATGACAACCTGGGGGTTTCCCACCTGGTTATCCAAGAAACCCTGAAATGAAAGAGGAGAGGAAAAAAAAAACCCAAATAAATAAAAGAAACCCAAGCAAGATGGTGACTTCCATTTCCAGCACGAAGCCCCAGACCTTGCGCGGTGCCACGCAGGTGTGTCAGAGCTGCGAAAAAACGAGCATTTTGCGGAGGATTAAAATAAACCTCACGACTTCCCGTGTTTTCCTTTAATAGACAACTGGATAATATTCAGAGGGTGGAAGCTGCCCGTTCCCAGTCACGCTTGCCTTGAAGGCGGCCGCTCAGCGAGGACAGCGCGTGGGCACAGGATGCTGCCGGAGAGGGTCTGAAGAGCAGCAAAGGAGCAGCGAAGGAGACTGAAAAACCGTGGTGGGGGAAGGCTGGGAGGAAAAATTAATATTAAAGAAACTAATAACAATCTCTCGACAGGGAGGGCATTTGAGCTCAGCTGGCTCCAGGCGTAACCACCACCTCATTCACAAAAACCAGCTGCAAAACGCTCCTCCCTGGAGCAAGGCACCGCCACGGCGTACGACGACAAGAAAAAGGAACGACCGCTTATTTTTAAGCCTTTTTCGATGGCGAAAGAGCAGCCCGGAGGTCCCCAGCTCCTCGCCTTCTCCATCCCAACCCAAAGCGATCCGATTCGGGCTACATTTCGTGCAGCAAAATCATGCCCCAGAGAGAGAAGTGCCGCTGTTTACAGCGATATGCAAACTGCCCTCCCCGCTACGGAGGCATGATGCAGGCGGGTGCTGCTCTTGATGCTCGAGCATCCTCTGGCCGGGTACCCCGACCTCCCACCCTGGGGCACCCCTGCACCGTCAGGATCCCCCGGGAGCGGGGCTGACCCAGCCAGGAGCCCGCCGCTCAGCCCACCGCGCTGCCTGACCGCCAACGCGGCACAGAGCAAGGGAAAAATAAACAACAAAACCCCAAGAGACTTAGAGAAGGATGCCAAAATTGGGTTCTCCTTAACCAAAAAGCGTATTAAAAAAAAAAATCTGGAGCTGAAATAAGACATTTTCCATCTCGGCAGGCAGCTCGGGTGCAGGCAGCCAAGCGATGCCCCCTCTGCCGGTAAAAGCCGTGGCGTGGAGGTGATCTGCTGTGTCCAGAGGGTCCTGTGGCCACCTCCGCTCGCTGGACCCTGGGAGCTTGGTCAGGACACAGAGGGGCTGGATGGCGAGCTGTCCGATCCCCCACGAGATGGTCCCGGTGCGGGGTGAGGCGCAGGGTGCACTGATGAGGAACGTGATGGGGAGCGTGTGGCCCCGACCCGTCCGACAGCTCCGACCTGCCCGGCAAGTGTCGTTTTGGCAGAGCTCTCAGTTCCCCATTTCTAACCTCAGGCTTGAAGGGCAAACCCCGGTGAGCGGCAGAGCCAGGCAGGGCTGCCAGGCACAAGCTGTGCCGGTAAGAGGTCCTACCTACTCCTCCTGCCCAAGGGCTCCAGCTCTGCTGAGCCCACCAGCAGAAGGAAAAAGCACCTTTCCATGAAGCGACAACCAATAGTTCTACAGCAATTGCTGGACTGCTCTGAAATCTCCTTGTTTCTGGGAGCCACAAGCGAGATCTCATCAGGTATTAACAAAGCCAGGTACAAAGTGGTTCTAGGGTCATGCATGACAGCCTCTGCTCGTGTCATCTAGCAGGCAGGACGTGGTTGTAGAATCGTTCTGGCTGGAAAGGACCTTTAAGATCATCGAGTCCAAGCGTTAACCCAGCGCTGTCAGCTCACCACTAACCCCTGGCCCTCAGCACCACATCTCCAGGGCTTGGAAACCCCTCCAGGGATGGGGACTCCACCACTG
>JAVSBS010022995.1:14535-53095 GCA_033124195.1 Coracias cyanogaster | reverse complement strand
ACAGTGATGTATTTATATTTTTTGTGAAGTTATTTGCAAGTCAAAGCTGAGGTAATAATACTGTCTTGTACATGAAGAACTGAGATTCCAAAATTAAGATAGTAGATTTTAAGGTTTTTTACCTTTTGGGGACATCTCAACCTGAAAGTATTAGGGTTTAAGTTTTTGTAACATTACAGTGCTTAATTATTTAATTAAGCATAGAAATACTTAGCAGTTTTCTGAATCATTTTCAGCTGTCTCAGTGTAAAAAAAGCCCCTTCTGCTTTTTTTTTTTTATGCATGGCTTACTCAGCATCACAATAAAAATTCCAAGAGAGGTAGGAATGATATGTTTTCTAGAATGATATTCATCTGCCTCGATGATTAATCTTTTTGTATGTGTCAGTGCCTGCTTTATTGGCATAAATTTCTAGCTACCGTGGCAAATAAGACATACATTATGCAAGTAACTTGTTCTGCTTGTAGTTCTGACTTAACTGTGGAGTCCAGGTCTTTCCTGTGTATCAGGTGAAGTTAAGGTTCTGCAAAAGAATCACTATCAGTTGCATAATTAAACTTTTATGTAATACGTACACCTGAGGATCCAAAGACTCAACTAGTACCGTTTAGTTCTGGCACTTACTGACATTTTTGTCAATAGATTAGCTGTTTGAATTGCAAGTTGAATTCAGGTGGTTGTCATCTGCCAGACTCATCTATTTTTCCTGTCATTCTCACCCTCCTGCTTCCTGTTTTCTCCCTGTATTTCTTTATCTATCAATTTATCTTTTTGCTCCCCCTCTCCATGCATGGTTTGTTTTTTTGGGTTGGGTTTGTTCTTTTCATTTTTCTTTCTATGCTTGCTGGATACCAGCACTGGGGCTACTGAGAATCTAGGGAGGGCAGCTCTTGTGTTTGATTGCAGTTATTCCGCTGCACACTGTATTAATGCTCTTAGACAAAACCACAGAAGAAATCCCCATTATTGCTTAGATTTTACTTTTAAAGGAAAACTTATAGTGTGCAGTGTATCACTTAGTCTCACAAGGTATTAACTTGTCTTTTCTTCTAGTTGGTTCAACAGTTATCCAGGCTTTTTCCAGTTAATTTTTCTCTGAACAAAGTGCTGCATTAAAGAAAAATTTAAATACCTGAATAGTTTCCATATATAGCAGTACTTAAAAGTACTATGATCATCCACATAGTTGTTATTGTAAATATGTGGATATGCAGTCCATGAAATTGTCAGTGCTAATGACAATAATAAGAATCTTTCGGTAGGTGTAGAACACATCTGTGCCGTTATGATTTGAGGACAAGTTCCTAGTGAGCTACTCCGAATAGTAAGTTCATTCCAGTGACCTTTCAAGAACATGAACAATACTGATTATACCCAAAGTACATATACTCTTTTCTTCTCTGCCTCTCTCATTTCAGTCTGCCACAGGCCATTCAAAACACGGGATGAGGGGAGCTTCTAAAGCACAGTATCACACTCTTAAAAGAACAGGAAATCTTTTAAAGTGTTAACAGAAAAATACATTTTAGAAAAAGCTGTGAACTGGTAGTGAAAATGAAACACCCTTTTTGACACCACATGAGTGCTAGAAGGAGTTTGTCGCATTTCTGTCACTTTGGTAATGTTCTAGTCTTGCTCTTAATATTTGAAGGTCGAATGTGAGGAATACATTTTTGGGAAGGCTGGTTAAAAAGTGTTAAAACATACTGCGTATGTATCACTGCTGTCATTGGGTTGGGAAAAAGGATAAGTAGGGATAGAGAGGATTCAGATCTGAACATAGCGAGGGAGGGACAGGAATTAAGTAGTCCCTCACAGCATTTGTTAGGCTACCTTAAAATGTGAAGCTAGATTGCCTAGCTGTTTTTTCTCTTCTTGTTCTTTTTAATTTTACATGAGAAAGAGCTTTTGTGTTCGGTGCAGAAAGGTAGTCAATAGTCAGAGTTGTGCTGTGCACAGAATTTCAAAATTTAAAATCTAATAGCCAAGTGGGATGACCCTGTAAAACAGGTATATCTGGACTGGGTAATGTCACATCAGCGACAGATATTTCTGAGTATACTTCAAAACATTTGTTAAAGAATACAGACATTGCCATAAATACCTTGTCTTGGCAAGTGAAGCATCCAGTCTATGCAGTCTTTACAGCCAGTCTGAAGGTTATTGAGTAAATACAAGACAACCACATAAAATGATCTGTACAAGGCAAGCAGTCTTTGGATACACGCTTTCTGTAAAGTGCTCAAATGTTTAAATTTTTTTTTTTTTTTTTTTGCTGTAGCACCGAGATCTTGCAGTTCTAATTACATGAAGAACTAGAACAGTTTGTATGTTATTAATTAATGACTGTAACAAGCCTAAGATAAGAGTGCTGGAAAGACTGGGCATTCTTTGCAGAAAGAAAGGCTAGAGCAGGCAAAAACCCATGAAACCCTTCAAGTGCTGCCAAGAGACAGCAGACTTTACAGAAGATGAAAAGAGGGAGATGGATGCCTAATTCAAGATGAGGAAGTGAAATAGCATATCACAAAAGAAACCGAAATAGGAAGCAAGATACTTAATACTACTGAAAAATGCAGAATAAAATAGTAAGGCCAGCTGTATTATTGAAGAGCATTCATTTACATATTTTGTAATAAATAAGGGAATAGAAGAAGGCATAGAAAGATCACATTTAAAGAGTGATAGGTGCTGTGCCTGCATTTAGCAGCTGTTGACTTTAGGGGATGCTAAGGTCTCTGTTCACCTGGAGTGGGGGGAAAAATATGCCTGCTTGTTCATAACCACAGTGGAGAGTGTGGCCAAGATCTGAAGACCATATTCACAGTAGTAGACAAAAAGCTAAAATCCAGATTCTTGTGAAATATTGTGGATAAATCTGTGGGAAAAGAGTAAGTCTAAAAAGAGGTAGTTTCATTTACTTTTGGTTTCAAGAGCTTTTTTTCTTCTATAAGACTCTTAGCCTCCCGTGTCTTTTGACAAGCAAGCATGCTACCTAGTATTTTGCAAGCAAAATAAAACCGGAGAAATAACATTGATGTAAGTGTGATTTCTGTGTACCACATTATTAGAAAGGAAGAGAACATCTTTCATCAGAATGAAAAAAATATACTGAAAAAAACTGTAATCTGAATTTGATTTTTCCAATGCTGCTGTTGTTTCTACTGCTTAAGAGTTATTTTTGCACTTGCACAGTACCTTTCAATCCTGAATAGGTATCGAAGATAAGCATAATAATTATTGAACAACTATTAAACTGGAGTGAAGAGGTTAAAAATGGTCTGAAGGAAAAGGGAGCAGTAAGATTATTTTTTTGTGTGTGTTGGTGTGTGATACAAACTATAGAATGGCTCAGGACTTACAATTCTGTTAGATGAATTGGGATTCAAATCACCAGCTTTCAAGAATACAGCTTCTGTAGATCATCTGTGGAACTGCTCCCTCTGTAAGAGCTCTATGGAGTTGAATTTGTCTGGGTATTGGTTCATAGCAGACCAAAGGCTGGTGCAAGAGCTGAAAATCCTTTCCCTTGTGTAGCTGGTTGAAGGGTCCGAACATGAAAATCCTTATGCAGAACTTCCAATAAGGATTTGAGGTATGTGCAATCTCAATTTATGGCATCTTTTAAAAAACCTTCAGTGGATTAGAGCATTTTATTGCTGTGTTTGCTGTAGCTTCTTTTTCCCCTACTTCGAAGTTGCTTGAACGTTCTACACCTTCATTCATAGCCTTTCTTGGAAGAGTCATGAACAGGCATGTCTTTCACTCATATATTTTTAAATAGTGTTTTTTGTAAAGGATAATACTTTCTCCTACATTGTTTAATTACTATATTAATACAACAAATGGATATATGTTCATGTCATTACATTATTTAATGTAAGTTATGGCAATATGACTGAATTATGAAAAGTTTGAGGTTAAGTATGTTAACATTGCATTGAAAGGTTTTATTACTTTAGGGATTGGGGCTATATGTTTGTTGGTTTTTTTTTATTAAGTTAATATTGGTAGCCTGACACTTCTACTCTGAGTAAAGGTTTAAAGCAGAGACTTGGAGCTCTAATGGCCTCTAAAATCTTCTGGTGACATTAGATCACAAGGTCTACTAGCACTAAGGCTTGCTTTACTTTGTTACCTTTTCCAAAGCTTCTGAAATAGTTTGTAGGCTTTAGAAGTTGACATCCAGGGCTTCATTTCTGTTAACCAGGATGTGCAAGGTTAGACTCGACTAACAGCCAGATTCCCACCCAGCTGCTTGCATGTGCCACCCCCCCTCTTTCTCTGGTAAGGTAGGGGAGTAAATAGGAAAAACAGAAACAGTAAACAGTAGCTTGAGAAAACAACAGGGAAATTTGCTTACCAGTTACCATTGTGGGTGTTGCAAAAGGGACTCAACTTGGGGAAAATTAACTAACCTATTGTTAGTTTAAATCAATTAATGTAGTGAGAAACAAACTCAAACATCACTACAGCACATCTCTCCTCCCCTCCTCTCCCAGGCTTAGCTTCATTCCTTCACTCTAGACTCCCCAAACTATGTACCTTACCCCTGCCCTGCAAGCTTACATGGAGGATGGCAGGGGGGTTGCAGACAGTATATATAGTGATATCTCTCCACCACTACTTCCACCTCTCACTTTTCCTCTGCTCTGGTATGGGTTCTGCATGATCTTCAGTTTCTTCAGGAATATCCTTGTGCTCCAATGTGGGGTCCTCCACAGTCTGCAGAGGATACCTGTTCTGTTGTGGGCTCCTCTGTGAACTGCAGGGGATATCTGCTCTGCTGTGCTGGTGTTCCTTCTCTTTTCTCTGAATTTGGTGTTCCCTTTTTTAAACATGTTTTCTCAGAGGTGCCCTCAGCATGGCTGAGGGGCTCAGCTGTGATCTGTGGTGGATGTGTTGGAGCTGTCTGGGTCCTGCGCAGGGCAGCCCCTGGTCTTTTCCCATAGCAGCTACCCCTGCAGCCCTGCCTCTGCCAACAGCTTGCCATGTAAACCCTGAACATGGAGCTGGTAAGATACTAAGAACACAATTTCTTTTCTAAGTTATGAAGTTCTGTTCCCTGCTGTTACTGTCACAAAACATATAGCCCTATCAGAAGCTTATACAGGAATTTAAGTGTCTAAACTAGGGAAGTTTTTGCTTGCCCAAAAATGGTAAGCTTAAAACATAAAAAGGATGTTAAGAACTTCTTTAATGAATTAAAAAGGTACGTGTCATCAGAAGTATCAAGTGTCACAGATTTCCTTATGGGTATCCTAAGAACAATGCTTGTGTTTGTGGAGCAAGTCCTCTAGCTTTCATCAGCTAGAGGAACAGGATGTCATGACAGTTACCTGTGAGTGGGAGATATTAATGCAAATACAAATGAAAAATTCCAAGAACTATTAATAGCATTAGTCAGCACTGTTTGAAGAATAGGGAAAGAGAAGACAAACAATGTGGTGTCATTTACTTGTAAAAGTAACTAATCTGACTCATGAGAGTGTATATACTCCACAGTGTATCATTTTTCTGGGATTACACAAGCTTGGTGGTGTTCAGGAATTTACAGATAGTCAACATGTCTGAAAAGTGTCTATGGAAGATACTGATGAAAACACTGTTAACCTTAGCACAATTCAGGTCAGGTCTTTTTACCTGCAATTTGGAATAACAAATTACTTTGCCAGTAATTTATATTGTTTTTTTTTTTTTCTGACCAGCTATGTAGCTGACAGAAAAATATCCATTGAACAAAAATGTTTCAATTGGTTTTGATTGACAAAGAAAGAAGGGAATTGTGACAGGAACAATGCACACCCATAACAGTATTTAATAAGCAGATGAGCCTCATACAGAGGTGAAAGTTCAAGTTCAGTTACCAACGAGCAAAACTTTTTCTCCTTTTAATATATGTATGTACCAATTTCCATTTACATATGGCTTGTGTTTCTTTCATCAAGAAAGACTAATAAGATAGCTAAGAGAACTTGTGTAGCAGTAACTGTCTTTCATGAAAGCTAGTTGAAGGAAATGGAAACCAAAGGCTGACTACTCCACTCCTCCTTTTTACTACTGCCTTATTTTTTCATCTTTTACAGGATGTGGTAAAGTACACACCATTAGTTTATCTGGGACTAGTAAATACACTCTTTTCTTTTCGGCTATGCTTTGGTCAGTGTGGTCTAGTACAGCCTGCCTCGGTTGCATTCATGTGGTTGCTTTTCCTACCAGAATAGCAGCTTGGCCTGTGTTGCCGGCTTGTGCATGCCAAGAGCCTGGTATGGCAGCTAGAATCTAGCTGGGCCAGCTATGTTTTCTTCCTTTGTGTGTTAGTTCATTTTAGCTGGCATCACAGTGAATTTTGACACACATTCTAGAAATACTACTGATACTGTCCTACTGCTTACGTGAGTAATCCGTCAACAGAAGAAGCAAGAATAGCATTTTGTAGATTGGTGTTTAATAAGTGATACCTAACCTTGCCTTGTGTGTCTGCTTATTTCTACTAAAAAAAGAAGAAAATATTGTCACCATTTCTTGTAACTCACAAGTCACCAGGCTTGTGAAGAATGGTTTGTACACAGCTCATCCTTGGTATCTGAGATGCTTTAGCTTCTTTGGTCTCAATTATTTCAGGAGACTTGTACTTCTAAATTATATTCTGTATCTCTGGACTTGCCTTGTTCTAGTTTTGACAGCATAAGAGTACAGTTCATGAGTTTTGTTTTTTTTCTACAATCTCTGGTATAGATTCAGTTATTTTTGGTTGGTGATAACTGTAGGTAATAGCTGTTCCTTTCTGATGATGTACCTTTACATCCTATAAATGGTTAGGTTTATCAGTAATACTTTTGCAATTAGAGGCCAGATTGATTTCTAATGTCACAGCAGGAATTCAGAAAAGGTCCTAATTGATTCAAGGCAGGAGGAGGTAGTTTTATGGAGATCATCAGAATGTCTTCACTGAATTGACATATTAAATATCCCTTCTAGATTTTTACACTTTTCCTGGGGTTTTCTCATTATTATGAGAAAAGGAATAACAGAGCCTCTCTTGCATATTGGAATAAAAAAATACCAGTTAAAAATACTCAGTAAGACAAAGATAGTATCCTTGCTTTTAGGGCTTACAATTGCTATTTCTATCAACAGTAATGCCCCATGTAAACTATAGCCTGAGTTCTAACTTCAAGATACAAATGGAGAACTCAGCCCTTCTTCCTTTCTAGGGATCTCTACATCAAAGGTGAAGAACAATGTAATGAGTTACAGGCTCCCATTTTCCTAGTGGATAAGCTTTCTTCTTTATTTTTTCTTTTCATGATAGTAGGGGTATCACCTGTTACAAGGAACAGTTACTGTCTGAAGAATTAAAGTAACCAAACACTCCATTTAGATTCGAACAAATGTAATTTTTTTTTTACTGTCCTGTTTACAAGCATTACGGGGAAAAAAGTGTTTTCTCACATGCCAGTGAAAAACTGAATGTCTTGACACAAATACCTAATATTGTATATGAAATACGGTCTTTGTGGTCTGTTCTTGATTTTGTTTTGAGGATATCTTGCTGCTGCAAGATCTATTTTACTATTTTGTTTCTCTAGTATTCAGTATTTAAGACTACAATGTGTGTAGTCCTCCTTTTCTTCTCACCCCTTGGAAAAAAAGCTGGCATGAGTCAGGACTCTGGAAAAAGGTTAAGAGTTCTAACTTAATCACTGAAGAAGGTATATTAATGTAATGTATTACTACAGAACTCTTTGACATTAAAAGATTATACTCTTTATGTTTTTGAATGACAGAGAAAACATTTTAAGAGGGAAAGGCCTTCCCAAGTTTTGCTAGGGAACAGATTTGTCTTCATCAAAGTATTCCCTTACTTGTATCAGTCTGTGTATGCAATTCATTTACTTTCTGCAAGAGTTAAAGAACAGTGACTTTAATCTCATAGGCTGTATTAGCACTATAAAGTAGTTGAGTCCTATCTATTTTCAGTAGCTAAGTTCTGAGTGATATTCAGTGGGTAATGTCTTAAGCCCACTCCAGCAAGTGACATATATTTAAAGCACCATCTAAACTGCACAAAAGTTCCTTGTGTTCTGCCTACTTTGCAGGGTAAACAGTCTTGTTACAAACTGATGTTGCTCTCTGAAGCCTATTGCTGGAGAAAGGGTAAGTGAGATTGCCTACGGTATGGTAACTTTTACTGTGGCAATGAAATTACTTTGAGATTGGGTTATAACATTTATCCCATTGACCATTTTCATTTTTAGAATTGTTTTTTTCTAACAGGATTGTTACTTTTCCCACTCTCTGTAGTCGTCATTGTTCATGGTTTGTTTTTCAAGTTTTTTAATCTAAGTGGCTCAACAGTTACTTGAAAATGTCCGCTGTATTTTAAAGGTGGTAGAGTCGTGTCTTTTGGTTTCTAACAACTGTGCTTTACTATTACTGTTGAAGAAAATTCCTTGTGACTGTCTAGCCTTTTTTTCATCCTGCAGTGATACACTTGAAGTGTTGGTGTGCGTTTCTCTGTTATTATTGTCCCTGTTTAATTAGTCCTGCCACTTTACAAAACTGCACTTAAAGTACTTTTAATAGATGGCAAGTGTATAAAAAGCCCTTTGTTTTCCATCTTCTGTGTCTTTTTTTTTTTTTTAAATCTCCAGTCAGAATTTTCCTAAAGTCGTAGGATTCTCCCATCTATTTAAGTGCTGCAGCATTCTTTTTATTCTCTCCTCACTGTATTTTACAATAGTCTGGGAGAAATGGATCATAGTTCAGCAATTAAAATAGCAGTTTTAGGGAGAGCTTTAACAAAACTGGTCGTTCATTTACATATAGGAGTGGATCCCATGTAGCTGTTCCCCATGGTTCTCTTTAGCTTCTTATAATAGATCAGCTTGTTCTGTGGCAGAAAGATCACAGCAAAATTAGATTTGCATGTAGACCAGCATTGAACTGTCTTCTGAAGTCGTATTTACCTAGATTCAGTTTTTGTTTTCTAAATAACAAATGAGATTATGTCTGTTCAGAATGTTTCCAGTATTAACTTGGGTTTGTAAAGTTTCTGTAGTCAGTTCCCAAATTAAGAATCACAGGTTAGGAGCTAAATGGCTTTGAGTATAATTTATAAAAAGTTAGTAAAACTTTTAGTTTAGTTAGTAAAAATCACAGCTATAGAACATACTGTCATTCATTGTTAGAAATCTCAGATGCATGGATTTTGTATTTTAGAATTATGCTATCTAATGCATAGACAATACTGAGGCTTACATGCCCCTGAGCTGTGAAGTCAGGCTCTTTTACTGTAGAAATCTTGCATTTCTGTCTGTGGTGGTACAAATTTAGGTCTGTAGATCTTTGCCTGTAGCCTTGTGGTTTACGTCAGTCTAATGTGAAAACCCTGGGTTTTGTTATATGTAGGTAGAATGGATTGAGAACCTCGTGTGTGGTTTCTTTGGGGTGCCCTGACTTCAGTAGATTCCAGTGTACTTTAATATTCTAGGCTGTAAACAGCACCAGTTTTGGATCACCAACACACTGTTTAGACAATCCCCCAATGAGACAAGAAGTCCTCTGGAGGAGATAACTGGAGGCAGTATCTGCATGAGCTCTCGCCTTGCTGAAGTAGGAGCCAGCAGGTAGTCATGTATATGTGGAATTAACAGGTGGACTTCTGTTTTCTCCTCCTCAAATATACACAGGTTTTTGTGTGCTAACTGTGGTGAATCCTTAGGTGCTCCTTATATAACCTGTTTGCAAACTTTATTCCTGAATTGGACAATACAGTAAGATCCCTTATTAATTTTTTTGGCATTTCTGTTTTGTGCAGAAATTTGTCCAGTTTGATCTCGGCAGAAAGAAATTTTTAGAAATGTAAAGCAAAGTAAATTTTTTCAAATAGTGAAAAAGCACTTATTTGAGGACACTTGAATCATAATCCTTAGGTTCTCTAACTTGTTATACAGGGAAATTAGGCGTTCATATGTTTGGGCAGGGCAGGCTGGACCAGGTGACCTCCAGAGGTCCCTTCCAATCTCAACCATTCTGTGATCGTTTATAGATTGTATCTCAGTTTTATCCATACCAGATCATCCTGTATGGCTGAGCATTCTAGTAGTCAGAAGATGTCAGTTCTTGTGTCTTCTTGAGTAGTTACTGAGCAACCTTGCATTCCTTTATCATACTGGTTTCAGTTCTCTTTTAATTATGTTGAAGTTTTCTGTCTTAGGGTTGCAACAGATATTTCTTCTAATATTTAAAATCATATAGTAGCTGAAGGACTATGCTTGGTGTATGTTCCTAGTAGTAATGCATCTGGCAACCATCTTAAAATAGTAGGAAGGCTTTCTTAATCTCTCTTGTGGGTTTTGAGTATGCAAAATGCTCTATTTGGTTTTAATACTTAAGTAACATTTATGCCACTGGCTTAAGTATGGGTTTGGGGGGTGGGTTCAGTTTCTTTACTGTGTGTAAATACTGCATTCATAGTATTTTGAAGTTTAAATTCATTATTATTGTAGCTAGTCATCTGTATTGACATGTAGTTTGTAGTTTCTTCTTTTCAGAGAAGATAGCCAGTTTGCTAGTTGGGTATCTTGTAATATCTCAAGGTTTTGTGTATTGCCTCTTTTCTATGTTAAAGCAGCACTTTCTGTGTTCCTTCATTCACTGCTACATTCAGTGCCTGAAAAACACTTGTGAACAAGCCTCGGTTTTACTTCCAGATTTCTGTATGTTTATTCAGCATCCCCTTTGCTGTTCTAGGGGTACAAATTTGCTTTTGGCTGTATCTCTGAAGAGAAACAGAAACAAAAGATTGACACATTTAAAGCATAAAACTTTTTAACCTGATCTCAAGCCAGTTTTTTAATTTATCTTAATTGATGAGTCTGTATGACCTGGGTTCTTTGATGGGTAGATGTGTTTTCTTCATGTGGCTCTTGGAAATAGTTCACTGGAATTTGTAAAGGCTTAGTGCAAACCATGGTTGCTATTATTGGAGTCTGGGCTTCAGACTCAACACCATGACATTTGGTGCAATTTGATGCTTTTACTTGATGGAAGCAAATGACTCTGTTCTTAACAGTAGCTGGGTAAGTAATGTGGATTGTAAATAAAAATGGCTGTATAACCAAATCTGGTAAATGAGTCGATACTAACAAGGATCAAAGTGAGTAGCTGTATAAACCCATGTAACTTGACAGCTGCTGGCCCAATAGGAGTCTTAGATCAACAGTGGCTTGTTTGCTTTCCTGGCAGAATAAAAAATGAAAAGCAGCTCACCATGTATGCTTTAGAAGATAGTATATTATATAAGGTGGCAGTTTGACTCTTTGGTTGGTTTTCATGGGGTTTTTGCACATAAAGAGGAGTGCAGGGGAAAGGGACAGAAGGAAATAGAAGGAAGCTTTCTTCCTATGTGTTCTTTTAAATTCAACAGTAAAATGGCATTTCAGCTCAGCAAGAACTGTTAAATAGCTGCAGTAGAAATAGATATATATGTATTTCTAATGGAATTAACATGAGTAATTAGTTGCTAGCTATAAAAGCATTATTAATTAATTGTCTTGTATAACTTGAAAGGAGCTTGAATTTAAGTCCAGTAGGTTTAGGATTTCTCCCTGTTCTGCTTATTCTGGTGCTTTGCAATTTTACTTTCTGGGGAAACATAAATTAACTATTAACACAGAATAGTTAGGCAACCGTTGCAGCAAAGGTATATTTAAAAAAATGCTGTGTCAATGTTTTGGGTCAGTCCACTAGACCTATATCAGATGCTCTCTGTTAACTCCTCTTCCCCACCTCCCCCAGCCCACCCAAAAATCAAAGGGAAGAGAAAGGGGTAAAGGGAGAGAGACTTATGGATCCCTGTTGGCCCCATTCCCCTCACAAATAGGAGAGAAAGAGAATGAGAATCTAAAGTTTAGTTTGGGATGAGTTGGTTTGTTCACTTTTTAAATTATTATTTTTAAGCTTTGGTAGGCAATCAGACGAATTATACGAATGAATGAATTTGCATTTGTCCCTGAATGTGATCCTGGCATATATTTTTTTTAAAGAGCACTACCACCAGCACCGCCCCCCAGCCCCCGCCACTCAATACAACTAAAAAACCCTCCAAACCTATCCCTCCAAAAAAATAAAGGTTTAAATGTAGAGGTTTGGAGAGATTTAAACAACTATTACTTTTCTGTTAATTCTGCTGGGGGGGGATCCTTTATTTCAAAGTCAACCTTAAGTACAACCATGAGCAAACACTCAGATTTTTTGGTGACCTGGTACAGAAAATAAATGGTCTGCTACCACTGCACAGATGGATACTCTCTCAGTTCACATACTGCTAATAAATGACTTCTCTCACTTTAGGGAGGCAGAGCTTTTCCTGCCATATAGCCCTGTTAATGTCCTCTGTTGCTCCCTAGAACTACCTGAAAGGAGTGTTGGTCTCTTATCACAAGTCACAACTGATAGGACAAGAGGAAACAGTGTCAAGCTATGCCAGGGGAGGTTTAGGTTGGACATTAGGAATAACTTCTACACTGAAAGGGTTATCAAAGACTGGAACAGGCTGCCCGGGGAGGTGGTTGAATCACCATCCCTGGATGTGTTTAAAAGCTGTCTAGATAGGGTGCTCAAGGGTATGGTGTAGAAGTGGGCCTGGTAGAGATAGACAACAGTTGGACTTGCTAATCTTGAAGGTTTTTTCCAACCATGGCGATTCTGTGATTTGGAGCATTCATTCCACAAGCGTAAAAATTTGCAAGCAGTCCTGATTGTGAAGTTCAATTCTTCCTTCACAGTAATGAACTTACAGCTGTCTTCACTGGGTGGCCAGTGGTGCACTGATGGGGTATAAGTAAGTGTAAAATAGTTTGGGCAAGGTCTACCTGCTGAGAAATTATCTCAAAGAATGAACTTTTGGAAGTCTTCTCATTGGTCTTGTGGACCGGTGAAGTTGTGCTGCTTCTTTGTACTGTGTGTCTCCTAGTTGATGAAAGCGCTGCATCTAGATACTGTTTTACTGTCTTCATTCAGGAAATCTATCCAAACAAAATGTGAGGTGATACATATACTCTCTATCCTTACCGTGCAGCAGGGGTGGATCAGTGGTATGTACTTATAGCATTTTTATGTGAAAATTTTTCATTGACCAGTGAGAATTCATGGGCTGGAAGGGTGGTGAGCAGGATCTGATTATAGTTTAAGCAGTGAACGTGTGCTTTGTTGTATTGTGGTAGGGAAAGAACAGAGCACATGTATTACAGTTGAGACAAGCCTGTGGTAGGTTTGGGAGATCCCAGTCCACATCACAGTACTGCCATGTCTGAAGCAGAAGCTCAAGCTGTGGTCTAGCACAATGGTCTTCATGGTGTGTTCTTTCATTCCACTGTTATTGCAGAGTCGTGGAAGCTAATGCTGAGAAGTAAGCGTGGTGTTAGAAGGCTAGAGATCTGCATATGCAGTGGAGGCCTCTCAGGGATCCACAGATTTAAAAAGTGGAAAATAACCTGTTTTCTTTCCAAATCCCTACTTATGCCTTAATTGACTAGAATACTGAATGACCTTATAGATGCTCTGGATGTTCTTTTTAAGTTCTGAGGGGTTGTGTGCTCATCCCAGTGAGGAATGGCAAGAACTTTGATACCGCAAAATTTTCACGAAAGCTGAGAAACCATTACCCACCCAATACTGACTCAGCATGCAAAATTACTCTCAGAGAGGTGTTGTGTTATTACTACAAAGAAAATAATTAGTGTCAAATTCTGCTGTTAAACAAGTGTAATCCTGTGTATGTCATGTAATCACATCTGTTCTGTATCACTTCTGTCAATGAATCAAATGTGAGAACTGCTTCAAGTTGGTACCTTTTCCTTGAAATACACCTGAACTTGTTTCATAAATTTATCGTGTCTGCAGAACCTGCAAATAACCTGAAAAAAAAAAAAATCAAACTTAGGGACTACTTAAAAGAAAAAAAGATTTAGTCATTAGAAAATAAATGTTTTCCTTTTCTTTTTAGGTCAGAAGACTTGTCTCCACCTACATGGTGTCTTTCCTTACCTCTATGTACCATATGATGGTTTTGGACAGCATCCAGAATACTATCTTCGTCAAGTGGCATTCAGCATTGACAGAGCACTTAATGTGGCTTTAGGCAACCCATCTTCTACTGTTCAACATGTTTTCAAAGTGTCATTAGTGTCTGGAATGTAAGTGTGACCTGTTCAGATTTTTGGTTGTTTGTTTTGAAATGTTTTTGCATTTGTACTATATAGAAGCACTACTATAGACTCTGATGACTGCAGTGCTTTTCCTTTTCCTTTCCTACCATGTGTGTCTTCATACAGGCCTGTACAACTACTGAATAACTCTTCTCACTTACTTTGACTTTAACGTAATCAACAGGTTTTCTTCCAGATGCTTGACACAACCATTTTTTCCTAAACTTGGATGCTAGTATCTATCATTTTTCCAGATCTGTTCCTTTTAGCTTTTTCAGTCTCTGCTATTACAGCAGTACTTTACAGCCAGCATTTTCTACCTGTCTGGGTTATTCTAGGCTCCCTGTGACCAGGCATGTCTTACAGGAACCTGACTCTAGGTCTTCTTTTCTTTGTCCATCTAAGATGGCCCCTATAGGAAGCACGTCACAGAAACTGTCAGGCCATATTTATTTGATTCTCACAGGCCATGAAGTGGAAGCTCTTAAACATTAATTCACTTATCTGTTAAGATGATGGTTATGTTTTATTTGGTGTAGCTTTCTACTGCAGCTGGAACTATATGCTATTATTAAATGTTAACATTTTAAAGATTCTCTTAATCCATTGTGTTTAACTTGCATAATCAAAGACTGAAAAATAAGTCAAATCATAGTCAATAGTAGGAAGCTGTCCTGGAGGAACACAGTTAGTCTACACATGCATTGAATTTTTCATCTTCAAAACAATGTAAACACTAATTTTCACTACTGTGCAGCACTATCTTTAACTTTTTTTTTCATGCACTTTTGAAATATGTTCTTTCTGTTAAGTTTAGGAAGATAGTCTTTCTGTTCCCAACCAGTTTTAGTGGTATCTTCAAAGTATTTCTAGTAAAGTGACTGCAAAAACATCTTCTAATTTTTAATCAGAACTTTCTGATGTATTTTTGCAGTTAGAAGGAAGGTAACCCACCAAATTTCTTACTTTTGTTTTTTGTGAGAACCCTGTGAATTGTAGTGTAGCTGTTTGTCTCAACAGTGAAAGCTGGGCAGAGTAACCTGCTGAGGACAATCTTTCCTTGAATTGGTGAGAAAACAACAACTGGAGGTTAGGAGAACCTGCCTCTTTTTTTGTATCTCTTGCCTTAGAGCTTCAAAACCGTCATTACTGAAAGTCAGATGTTCATTGCCTCGAAGTGTAGCAGAGAGTGGTTCTTGTATTTTGTTTGCTTACATAAAAGGCCAATGGGAAGCACCTAAGAGAAATTTTAATACATCTTCATCTGGGTAGATAGACATGCCTATGTAGGCACACATCTGTTTTTTTCTTCTGTTCTGACCTGAGTCAAATTCTATTTACAGAATCTGTGGTGAGAAACCTACATTTTTCTTTAAATCTCGGAGATTATCTTGTCTCTTCTCTTCTGCTTTAGCAGGAAAATTGATACTTAATAGCAGTGTTTACTAAGCTTTATAAGTTTAGAGGAAGATTTTTGTGGCATTGACTTCCAAACACATTGGAGGTCCAGGAATGAAAAAGAGGAGAAATATGCTGTCCTTGTGCACTGTGAAGTTGAAGTAGGTGTTCATAGCTAATGAAGGAAGTGTTGTAAATGTTGCTCTCCCTGCTGCCATGTCAATGTACGTGTGGATCACTTGTCATGGAAGTACTGGCTTTTTTTTAAAGTAGCTTTTAGTTTACCTGAGTACAGCACATTGAGTCATTATAGTTCAATGTACATAACCTGTCATTAGGTTTATACTCTCCCTGTAAGAAAGAGATTGATACATTATACCTGACATGATCTTGTCCTTTTCAGTTTAACAGCTTTAAGTTTGTTGTTTCAACTGTTTAGCTCAGTTTTACCGTCATAAACTTTTTTTTAAAAACATTTCCGTCTAGCTTTTGAAGATACTAAATGTGAGCATGTGTAACCATATAAAGGCTAGCAGTATTAATGCTATACTTCTGCAGTTCTGCTGAGTTTGCTTTTAATTTAGGACTAAAATACCTCTTACTACTGATCTTCTATTTTTTCAGTTAGCACATAAGCATCCCAGTTGCATTTTTTATAATATTTTTTTATAAAGAGATACTTTATTTTGTAAGGTAACATTTAATTGCATGCTTTCCTGAATTTCTGTTGACTTTGGTTGTGATTACTGCAAACTGTAGATCTCTTGCATTCACCCAATGTGTTGAGTTATGGCTTATTTCCTTAACATGCTGTTTTACAAGCATGTTAGATTAGAATTCTAGATGCTGAAAAGTCAGTAATTCAGTCAAGTAATACCGGAATTATGCTTCCTGTTCAACCTCAGTTTAGTCTTGACATATTCATTATGTTATGTATTCTTTAATTACATTCTCAAATCATATTTTCTTCAGGATTCATGCTTCATTTAGTGCACGATGATGAGTAATCACTGAAAAGGGGCAGCTATTTACTCTTTTAAGCTGTTGTCATTGTTTGGTTATTTATATTACGCAGCCAGTATTTACTCGTTTACACCTGATCTGCAGAATTAACGTCTTTAAGGACTTTGTTATAGCATTTATCAGAAAGGCTGAAGGCTAGTTTTGAATCAGTCCAGCGCTAACAAATGTATTAAAAGTACTATTATGATGGTGTGCCATTGGTGTGTTTACATGTGGGGGAAGTGAGAAACAATGTTAAATTGGAAGTGCCTTCAATTTTTTTTTTCTATACTTTAACATGCATTGGGCCTATTCTTTGTATCTTCATATAGTAATGTATATTGGCCTGATATATCAGAATTTTCATTCTCCTGGATATGCATTTTATTTGCTAATTCCCCCCTCCGCCCCGGATTTTAATACTCATTACAGTAAAATGCGGTTGAATAAATGCCACAGAATAACTGGTTAGCTTCTTGCATTTGCTTCTTCCTCTCCAGGCCTTTTTATGGTTACCATGAAAAGGAGAGACAGTTTATGAAGATTTATCTTTATAATCCTGCAATGGTAAAAAGGTAAGGATGTGGTGATATGAAGTTCTGGCTGATTTCCTTTTATCTTGAATTTAAAAGTCAATTTTGAAGTAAGTTTCACGTACATCTTAACAAAATAAAAGCAACAAAAATATTGTCCAAATTTTACAAAATGCATTTAAAAATTGCTAAGTTTAAGTACACCAATAATCTTTTTAAAGCAGTAGAATATCAGGAAAGCAAGACCAAAATATACTTGCCTTTCATTGTCTTGTATTAATTGTAAATCTTGAACACTTGAATGAAGTTGCATTAGGTTACTTTTCCTGTAACTCTTAAGGAAAATTCTCTTTCATATATTATGAAGTAGATTTTGGAAGTTTTCAAGTGTTTAAATTCCAGCACCCGTTATTAAATTTAAAATATACTTGGAAAACGGAATAGGTTTTATTATGAGACAGATTCTGTATTTCTCAATAGACTAATGTTTTGTTAAATGAAAGCACAGTTGATCTCAATTTTACAGTCACAGTAGTTACAATAAATTCAGAAATAAATAAGGAGGAATTACTTCTCAAGCATAAGCCAAAATCCCTTGAGTGTGTCATAACTGTGCTTTATATTAAAGAGCTAATACATGGTCATAAGCTAGGATTGTCTGGTTTTTGTTCTAGGCTAGTAAAATTTGGCATGATTTTAAAGTTTTGTCTTGATGTAAACTATGTGCATGTATGACATGAGAGTTGTTTCCAACTTTGGAGCTTCAAATGTTCAAATTAATCCTGTCCAAATAAAGACTGACACTTGACTTAAATTATTCCTTTAATTTTTCTGTATAAAACTTTGTTCCATTTAGAAATGCTTAGTGCTTTTCTTTGATTTATAGATACACCCTTTTACTTTGAGATAAACTTAAATGCATTGATATATAATTATTCAAATACCTGCAGATATTTTTGAATGTGTAAATGTTTAAAAGAGCAGATTTGTCATGCTTCTAGGAAGTTGCTAAAATACTGCTTCTGTGTATACAGTATGAACTTTAAAACCATGCAGGACATCTTCATAAATATGGAACTAGAGAGTCTTTCAAAGTTACTACTAGTGTATGGATGTACAGCTGCCACAGCTATTCCATAGAAAGATCTCCAAGGGCTCTAACAGCTTTGGATCAGTTGCAGAATAGTATGTGGTATGATGTTTTTTTCAGGGATTTTTTTTTTTTTTTTTTTTTAACTGGAGGATTCACAGCTCCTTTGTAATTAAACACCCAAATATTGAATCGTTATTGGCAGAGATCATTTTTATGGGTCTGTTACTATGAAAACAAAATTTTTAAGTTAAAAATACAATGAAGGCAAAATTTAAGAAGTTTTAAATATTTTATATTTCAATAAAATCAAATATCAAACTGTTATATTGGAATAATTTTTAATGTCCTAATTTATTTTTTAATTCTAGAGTATGTGAGCTTCTGCAAGGTGGAGCCATAATGAACAAATCTTACCAGCCTCATGAAGCCCATATTCCCTACCTCCTTCAACTCTTTATAGATTACAACTTATACGGAATGAATTTAATAAACCTGGCTGCTGTCAAATTCAGAAAAGCAAGGAGAAAAAGTAAGGTGTTTCTTTTTTAAATTGTTTTTGAAGTCTAAAACCTACCGTTTTGAACAAAACGTCACTAGCTATCAGACTTTTGCTGTAGTTTGTGGCTGAATGGGTATCATGTGTTCTTTCCCTAAAGTTTCCTGTGTCAAAACAAAGTCCATGTGTAGGTTTCTATCCCTTTTCCTTTTTGTGCCTGTGCTCTGGGATTGAGAAAGTCTGCTTCCTGAAATGCGATGCCATATATCAAGAAACACTTACTCTGTCAGCAGTGCAGCTGTGACTATTTTCACAAGATGACCGCACCTCTTTTGCGATGATTAAAAATAGTTGATATTTAGTTTAAGAATTTACATAAAATATAGCATACTAACCCTGTTGTATATTCCGTGAGCAGTAGATTACTGCATGGGATTTCATAATTCATTCTCATCGTGAGAAAAATACTCTCTTCATACTCAACAATAGGCCACACTTTTTGCTGGTGTTGAAGCTATAGGAAGGCAAAAGCTCAGCCATGGACAGAACATCTTCAGGATCTTCAGTCGTGGGGAAGTATAGTCATGTGCCTTTAGTCTTCCAGTTGTCCAAAGCAGCCTTCTGGAGCCATGCAATGTGATTGTATCCAATAGTTGGTCTCATTCGTTTTCCATAGCTCTTTTCCCTCTCTCTTTCAGATGATGGGTGAAAGACATAAGCTATTTATATCCACCTTCATTGTTTGTTTAACGATGAGAGACCTAGGTCTTGAATGAGAAAAGAGGGTGAAAGAGCAACATGGACTGAGACCACGGGACCTTAACTATTCCAATAGGGGAGAATTCAGTAGGAGAAAAGCAAGAAGATGATAGACTACATTGTCCGTGCTTGATCAGATAATGGCAGCAGTGCTCCTAGCAGGATTTGTACCGCTTTGTGTGGCTCCACAGCTTTGCCTCAGTCTGTTGCAGTCCCCAGCTGCAGGATCACTATCTACTACTCCCAGCACAGCAGCTGAGCAACAAATAGTTTGTCCCTGGTACAACCAGGACAATGCTGTCGAGAGGCCGATCCTTGCACAGCAGCCCTGAGAAGCACCATCCTTTCTAAGCTCAGACCTTTTGGAGTGGTGTAGAAGACACAGCCTTTGCTTACAACTGGGTGCAGTGAGGTTGATCTGGAACGTATTTAGCTAAGCCGGCTGGATTTCAGTTGCTTCTATCTGCAGCTTCTAAGGCACTTTCGGCATCATGTTTTTGCAGTTACTTCTGTAGTAACTGTATTATTCAGGGCTTTTTTTGCTAGGTGAGGTATCCCTATCCCTGCTATTCCAAGTAGTGGAACTCACATTTACAGGACTCTGTTACGAAATTTACTTTATAGAATAAAAATATTTATTGAAGGCCTCTGGTACTCGAATTGTTCAGTTAGTGAACAATTCCGTTCACTGATTTGTTCAAAACAGTTCAATTTAATAAATGCAAAAGTGTTTGCTATGCTGATAGGTAAATTTAATACAAAAAACCCTGTTACTGTGTGACACCAACATAACAGAAAATTCAAGGCTCAAGCTGGTCTTTCTTTCACATAGAATTCGAAGACTGAGTAATTTTCAAGGTCTTTTCCTGTTCCGCCTCATCCAGACTCCATTCCTAGGCTTTTTTGGGTTTTGTGGCACATCCTGTGTATATTGTCTTTCTTTCCTCTGAAGATTGAAGGTTCAGGAGGAGACCACAAGGGAGGTAGTAAATCTTCAGAGAGAAGTTCTCCAGCATGACTTTGGAGCATGCTTCCTTACACTGAGAGCTCCAAGCAAACTTACACGGTGTTTTTGTTTGTAGGTCAGACAACATCTGCCTTTGTTGCAGGTTTCCACTTACTGCTGCTGCTACCGCATCTGGAATATATTGTGCGTTCTCTTTCAACTCACAGATAAGAAAAAGGAAGAGTGTGAAGTAGAATTTAGTGTTTTCTTTTGCTTCTAATTTCCATTGGGACCTGACCTGAGGACCCAGACATTTAAGAATTCTGACGTTTACATCAGAGTCTGCATGATCTACTTTGAAACTTGTGCAAACAGGGAAAGATTGAATTCGGGTTAAGATATTGCTAGAATAGAGCAGCATATCTACATGTTAGAGAAAAAGTGAAATCATTTAAATGATAGCATGGTTACTTTTCAAAGATTATATCATGCAGTGCTGTTTATTCTTTAGGAGCATTTGGACTGGTAGTATTAAATGATAAATGCAATTATATGATGATATATGTAAACAATATTGCTGTATAAATGAATTCATTTCTCATTTTATTTTTCTTCCTAGGTGACACATCAGGTGCAAGTAAGCATCATAGAATTCATTTGCCAGAAAATTCAAACAGCGCATCTTTCATTGAATGGGAAGAAGATGAAATACCAAGGTCAGCATGCTCATTTTTTTTAATCTATGCTGTATTTTCTTATATACATCAACTTGTATGTACTACAGGGTTCCAGTCTCTCATATAAAGGACTGTTACGTGTTTTATATGTTAAAAGAAAAAGGCTAATGCGACACAGAAAATCACTATTTAGTTTCTTTATGTAGTTTTGGTCATCTGGCACGTTCTGGTATATAGTTGCAAAAATCTAACTGGGAGATAACATTAGGAATAATTGGCAAATTGAACTTCCTGGTTTTTGGAAGATACGTTTCTAGCTAATGACCTCTGATTAAAAGCTAATCAAGTTCAATAGTTATAGAGAATACTTACACATCAGTTCACAGTTTCTGTTTTTGTTATCACCTGTAACTAACCTGGATAGCATACTGTCACAGTATTCCAATTTGTCCATTTTAAGCAGGAGCTACATAAGAATCTCAGCCTAGAGTTTTCATGTCCGTCTCCCATACTTTTCCTTTTTTCTAGACATTTTCTGATCTATAGCTTGTAATTTGTAATAGCTTTGCTCTTATAAGAAAAGGAATACATATTCAGTGTTGGGATTTTTGGGGCCGAGGTGGGGAGAGAAACAGACAGTACCTGGTTCTACCTCAATTTGTATAGTTCACCAATAGCAAATTAATTCCTTAAGCTACATTCTATTGTTTGACAGGTCATGTAAGCACTCTGTTACCTAGCAGTCTTCTCAGCCTTTGGGTAGTCCTGTCTTTCTTCTCTGAATAGCTTATCAGGCTCAATATGCCACGCTGCTTGCTATCATTATGTACTGGGAGCATTCACTTCCCTGGTAGAAAGTGCCTTAAAACATCATTCAGATTTTCTAGTGTACAAAAACTTGAGCTTGTGCAAGGTAACATCTGTTTTTCTGATTCTACTGCTCCTACTTTAAGGAGGTTTTGAAACAACATTCATCTGATGATTGTCTTATGATTTTACTTGTGGTCAATTCATATCCCTTTGTTCTTGAGCTATTTCTTCTCCTTTTTGGCTGCATACTTTGTTCATAGTCCACATCAGCCTTTATTTCTCAGTTATGTAAGCCAAGTTACTTCACCTTTGGAGGGTTGGATCATTAGTTAGACCAGGGTTATCTGATGTTACTTTACACAGATCTGAGGAAGGCAGATAAAAAGAAAGTAGCACTTCCTGGCTGGCAAACCCAGAAAGGGGTGAGCCCAGCACAGCAGGAGCCAAGGGTGTTGTCTTTGCAGACACTCGCCTTCATAGCTGTATCCACAAGCCTTCTTCCTCCTCCTTCAACACTTTTGTGTATACAGCCAGGGGTGCAGCACCTCACTTATGCCACTCTAGCTCTCACACACGATCCAGCAGTGGGACGTTCACAATAATGGGGCAGATACCGAGCCTATCCATTTCTCAAGCATTCATTCTCCGTACTTTTGCCAGTAGGAATTCCTTTCTTGAATGTGAAGTCTGAATACTACATACTGTACCAAAGAAATTCTCTCTACCACTGTATGCAATTATACTGGCACTTCTCTCCATGCTATGCTTTGCAGTCTCATTTACCATGTTACTTTGGCTTATAAACATTTTAGGATCTGTTAATACAAGATGTTTCTCCTCTTCCTTTTTTTCCAAGTGATAATCTTCCATTTGGGATCCCTTGTAAGTTCGTATAAGGTCTTGCATCCCATTTTTAATTTTCATCCTGTTTCTATTATTCTACTTGTAAGTTATCCTGCTTTCATTTTACAATTGGTTATGTGTACAGTATGTCTGCCAGCTTGCCATAGCAGCATATTTCATTAGCACACTCTTGCATTTCCTGCCAACAATATTAATGAGATGTGAAGTAAACTCAGTCTCAAAAACTGGTCTATATTAAATTCTACAAGTTTTGCATCAACCCTGAGTCTTTCTATATAACCGGTGGGGATTTCACCTTTAGCCAACTCTGAAAATGCTTTAATAATTTAAGAACTAATTTACATCTTCTCCAACTGGAATTGTTTCCCATTTGATACTGTGTCAAACATTCCTTTGTATAGAAAATGAATTATTTTATTAAAGGTGTTCTAGTGTGGCCATCTTACATGTGCTGTAGGATTTAGATGCCACTGCAAAGTAACAAACCTAAACCCTTTTCCATTCCTGATTCTACTCTGATCTCCATCTACACAAAGTTAATTGCCTGCTATAATTTCTCCTGGATTATTTATGGAAGGCTTCAACTTAAAACAGTGTTCAAATTCATACTGCAGTTTGTCCCGCTTTTGGATTATCTTCCTACTTTATTTCCTTTACAATTCTGAAAATTTGCATCTAGGTTGATTTAATGAACTCATGATTGTCATGGTCAACCTTGCTGAGGGTAAATCTGACCCAGATAGTATATGAGGCATCTATCCAAGGAAACCCTTGTAACTGTTTCCTGTAATGATTGTGACTCGGGTTTTTTCCAAACTGTTTTTATTCTTGCAGTCTGCAGCACTACTTGATAGCTGTAAAGCTACCCTTCTTCCTTTATTTCTGTCTTTCCTTAACAAAGTATATTCTGTATTCCAAGCATTTGGTTTCTATGTGTAGCTATATCAACAGCTATACTGATTTCTAATTTCATGTGCAATGCTGGCAGTCCCTTCACTTTATTATGCAGTTTTCCTGAGTTCAAGTTGAGATGTTCAATTGTTTTGTGAATTGTTCAGCAAAAAATTTTTACTCACTGTATTGCACTATTTGACTATTTCCAGCAGCATTTGGAGTTTCTCCTATCCGTCAGTACCGAACTTCTAACTCTTTGCTTGTACTTTATATCAGATGTAAAGATCTCATAAATCTTTCCTTAATTTTCACCTGTACACTTGTTAGTTGCTCTTTCAAGAAAAAGCAAAAGGGGAAAAGACAGTTGAATATTGTTTGAGACGGCAAAATTTAGGGCTTCCTTATATTCTTAGTGTTTGGGATGTCTGTTTAGGCTCGTTATCCATAGTTTTCTGTACATCAAGAATAAATTTTGGAGACGGTCCAACATGTATCTGCCAAGTCTTTGCTGCAAGTGGCAGCTGAGAACTTCTCTGGTTTAACCAAGCAGTGCCAGTGATTTGGCCTTTCCTGACTTTGGAGTACAGCGTATCAAGGGGTGGCAATCCAGTGCTGGATACTTGGTAGGTAATATGCAAAATATTATTCAAAAGCTATGTATGTAACACTGGCAGCATTTTGCATGAGTAAACACCAGCGGTATTTCCTTATCTCAAAAAACATTTGAGAACTATGCCAAAGTTTCTTGGTGACTGAACTCACTCTTCAGTACTAAATAGCACCTTGCTACTCTGCACTTCTCCAGAACAGTATTTCACCCAGACGTGTTCTGTCTTGCTCCTGGCAAATCTCTGAGTTACTAATTGCTGCTATAATTAGCATACTGTATTAAGTCAGAGTCAGTTCTTTCTAGAGTGATTCTTTTACAAAGCAGACATATGTCCAAAACCACTAGTGCCCAGGAATCCCTGATGTCGTAAGGCTTTCAGGTATGATACTTGCCAGTGTTACCTGACTGGAACCTGCAAAGCCCAGCTTAAAATAGGCAGTAGTCACTTGGGCCTGGCAGTTTTGAAGAATTCTTCATATGGGACACATTTATGTTATCCCTCAGGTAGCTAATAATAAATGATGAAATGGATCCCTGAGTTCCAGTGAGAAAACATACTGGTAAACACCAGGGTTGGAGTAACCTGCCAGTAAAGTCTACCACTTGGACATGAGGTGTTAAAAGCAGAGTGATTGGTAGAATGCTTTTGAGTTTTAAAATTCTAGATTTGCTATTGAACGCTTGCTTATATGGAAATGGAGAGATATGACAAATAACATTATTGCACAGTCCAGCAGTTATGTAATGTTACAGATTTCTACTAGGTTTGTGGCTGTAATAATTGCTTTTCTCATTTATCAGGGCATACATGTTTTTATTTAGCTATTTGATTCTTTAAAAATGTGCGCATTATTCAAGTCACTAGAATATTCTGCAAACAAAGGCATTTTTTCTTCCATGAGCATATGGAAAACTATTATGTCAAAGTTTAGAGTCCTTATCAGTGTATTGAGTGACACCTTTCAGATTTTCTGTGGGATTAATTTTTTCTACTATCCTCAGTGGTAAATACCTGAGATGTGGTCACCACAGAACTTTTTTCCTGAGGCTGTCGTTAACATTGGTGAATTAAGATGCTGACCTTGATGTCCATACGTCTTCCAGGTTTTTGAAGGCTTAGATCTAGCTAAATGTATGTAATGGACACTTTTTAAAAATTGTGTGCCTACTGTTGCTGTAATTCATTGCCTCAGTCTGAGGAACCAAACCTTGGTACTTCCTTTGAGCACAGGTTTTACCCTATATTATTTATTCTGCAAGTGGATGGTGCAAACAAACTTCTGCTTTCTTCAAAAATAAGGACACTCTCTCTGTTCTTAAAATAATTTATTTGGAGCGTTTTCTATAAATCTATTATAGATTCGAATTGCAGTTTTTCAGCATAGTGGTATAAAAGGTAACTTTAAATGAACTTTGAGTATCTCAAGTAGCCTAGCTGTGGCACCTCAGTGTTGTGCAACCCTGATTTATCTTGCTTCTTAGGAGAGTAAACTTTTGTTCTCTTGTAGCTGGGTTGTTTCCATTTCTTTGCCACCTCACTTTTCACCCTGCTTTTCATGTTTCTGTATTACAGGTTGTACCTTGCAAACAATTTTATCTACATCTCTTTTACAACATGAAACCTAGAAGCTATGAAAAGCTTTGGCTGGGACTTGCTGAGTCATGTTTTCTAATCTTGCTCTAATACAGATGATCTAAAATAATTGTTCTGACGTTTACATTAAACTGTCTTTTACTTTGCAAAACTGATGCATGCGATGTGAGACAGCTGGTTAGTCCATTGTATAGGGCTGTCCGTGTCAAACAGGCCACTTCTGCGTATGACAACTGCTAATGACTTGAAGTAGTTCATATTTCCAACTACAGCTATGAGAGTAGACATCTTCTGATTTCTTCATGCTGTTTTCTCACCTGCTAATTGCAGCACTGTAGCTGCTCAGAAATTTTGGCTTGGTCAGGGAGAGTGCAAGATACAGTTGCTTTGTGTCTCCTCCTGATGTGTTGTGCCTGTTTGTTGTAGGTGAGTAAAACCGTCAAACTCAACAGCTGATCAAGCTATTGACAGTACTCAGATGAAATAGTTCTCAAAGAGGCATGTGATAATATTAAATAACTGTACTTCAGGACAGTTTGTACTTCTCCCTCTCCCCCTGTTTTAATCAGAGTAAAGTAAAATACTAGAAGGGCCAGTTAAAACTGCTGTGCTTTCATATGCCTGTTGAGATTTTTCCTGGAGTGGGAACAAACGGCTCCTTTGCCTTTGTGGCCTACCTGGATGTTGCAGAAGCTTGTGGTGCTACTGCCCTGACTTCTCCTAGTGAAAGTATCTAGCAATTCACCTTGGCAAGGATGTTAAATGCCAAGTTAATGACCCAGTTGTACTTAGAAGACATTTTTTTCAAGTCTTACAAAAATCTTACTGTATGTGTCAGTTGTCTTTATGAGCTTCCACATCAGTCATTGGAGCACGTGGGTTTGACTGCTAGCCTTGCCTTCATCCTGAAAACGTTAATGAGAATTATGATGATAAATCCTTGTGTTTCAAAAAAGGGCTCTCATTAGCTCAGTGTTTCTAATTTGAAAAAATATGCTGTGTTAATTGAAATACTGCATTTTTTGACAGAAAGAATTCTTGTATCTGTTTGATTTAGAGCTTGAGCAAAATGAGCTTTTCTGCTTCTAATCACCCAAATTGTTTGAATCTTGGTGAGTTGCAGAAAAAGAATATGCTTCAAATTAATAGTATTATAGAAAAAGACTTAAGTTGCAGTGACAACTACCAGTTTGTTTTTAATTCAGCAATGTTGAATCCAATGTTATTTTTAAAGGATAAATCCATATTAGAATCTCTTAGAATCTGACTGTTTGAAAATCTCTTGGCCAATCCTGCCTGTGGCATTGGTCAGTTCTCAAGGCACACTGGCCACATTCTTGATGGTGATGTGGATGACCAAAATGGGTTTTTTTGACAAGAAGTCCAAACTAGTTAAAAGGAAAAGAATAGAAAGCTGTTTTCTTCTCAGAGAAAAGGAAAAATTTTGGTTAATGGTTTTAGTCATCAAACTCTTCAAGAATAGGTCACTGACATTAAAAAATTTTTTTTTGTCTTAAGCTTTTTCAATTTTTTTTCTTTCTCTCTCTTCCCCTCCCATCCCCCTTTCGTTTTAATCAGGTTTTTTTTAAAAGAGGAAATTAGTGAAAGTAGAAAGCTCAGAGCTTTGCTGTTGTATCTACCAAACAAGTCAAGGACAGATCTTGACCAGATTTCTGGTCATTTACAAGTGTCATTTAGCTAAGGGAAATATTAGAATCAGAAGCTCTTCTGAGATCAATGACCATTGTGTATTGTGGTCCCTTTTCACTTGTTCCCAGAAGAGCTTTCATTTCATGAAAGGAGCAGACAAAATTTTTGCAGCCTCCTCCCTCGTTCTTGTTCCCCAGTGATCTTTCAGTTCTTTGTGATCAAAATGCAAGCTTCAGCTTGCCTGCAGCTCCTGTCGCCCGACGTGCAGGCAGGCTTTGTTTGAATGCTTTGATGAATACCAGCACCCAAAATGCATGACATGAAATGTACACTTTTTCGTCATATTATGGATTGGTTTCTCAGCTGATGGGAACAGAGAGACGTAGTGGCAGTGCCCCTAAAGTGTGCATTAGAGCATGGGCAGTCTGCTTCTGCTAAAAGGATGAGCTGCTTTGGTTCAGGAGGTCTGTCCTCTGCTCTTTTAATTCTTCACAGTAATTCCCAAACTGGAGGGATTAGTAATCATATATGAATGCATAGTATCTTAAAGTTGTTAATGAATTCTATGTGATAAATGCTTCACAACCTCTGCCAGACTACTTTTGGATGTTTAGAATAAAGAAATATCCTGCTCTGCCTTCTTTTGCTGTAACAGTGAAACATGTTTTTACATACAGAGTGAAAAATACATTTACTGTATTAATGCAGCCACAAAACATGATACCACAGATTTTTAAAGTACGGCTGCCAAGAAGTTATTCTGGGAACTTTGTTTTCTCTGCTTCTATATGCTTTCAAAATGTTAAGTGACAGGCAGTTTCTAAAATTGATTTTCAGGATGTCTATTCCTTTTTTCTTATCCCTCACTCCATTAAAAATCCAATTGCTGAGATTTCAATTTTGTTTCCCAGTTTCCTATTATGTGTAACACAGGATTTTACTTCCCAATAAGAATTTTGCTATTATAATGTGATACAGGAGGAGGGCAAAGAAGATTCTTGAAAGCTGAGTCTGCTGTAGAGAGGTTGAGCTTATCACAGTAAACCCTGTCAGCCTTACATAAGGGAATATTTCTTTCTTACCCCAGAAGTCAAGTTACGCATCAGCTGAGCTATTGAACTAGTAACACAAATTGAACTTTCTATTACTGTGATGTGTAGAAAGAGTCAATGACCAAATAATAAGATCTCCTTTCAGTCCTCTCTGTCTTTTCCCATACAAGTGCCAGTAAATAGATATTCTGGGACTGTTTTAATTTCTGCTTACATTTCTAACACTATTTACTTCCATCTTATCCAGTTCTTTGCCTAAACAGTTAAGCTAACAAGCTGTAAGTTTACTGGGACTTTTATCGCCACTTGATTTTTTTATTTTATTTTTTTTTTAATGGTGGACTTTTTCAGAAATTCGCTCTTCTATGGTTAAAATAATTTTCTAATTTCCTTGTAAGGTCTCAGTGTTCTCTCTAACAATACAGGAAGTTACTCCTGCATTATACAAAACGCAGTTGGTATTTCAATTGCCTAACATTATTTCTTCATAGACAGAAAAATAGATACAGGCATAATAAAATATTTATAACCTAACAATTTCTGTTTTCTTTGCACATGATACTGTCACCTAACAGTCTTACACAGCAAAGTATTTGTTTGCCAGTGCCCTTCTTAATCTTTTTGAAGTTCATGCGCTGTTGTGGACCTAATAAATAATTTTTCCTTTCTGTAATCACAAGTGAATGGGTTTGGTATCTTGAACTAAGCCATATGGTACATCGATACACTTCAGAAATGTTAGATCTGCATTCTCCTGACAGAATCAGACAGCTGTCAATAAAACCTCACATTATGGTGTCCCTTCAGATGAGTAGTCCTCTTAATTTGTTGTGTGTCAAGGTTTAGGGGCAGTCCACCTACAACAGACCCTCTCTGTTAACTTCTCTTTCCCCCCCACAAAACAGAGGAAGTGGATAAGGGAGAGAGACTTATGGTTGGCCCCCTTCCCCTCCCAAATGGGAGAGGAAGGGAAAGAGAGAAAGGCTTCAAGATTAGAAAAGAAAACTAAAACAACTTTAATGAAGATAATAATAATGAAAAAGGAATATATACAAAACCAGTATCGAACCCAACCTCCCCCTGATGGTGGTTATGTCACTGTCACCACTGATGCTCTGGAGCAGGCACCAGGAAAGTCCCAGACTGGGTTTAGCATCAGACAGGAACTGGATTCAGGAACTGGATTCAGGAGCACATGAATCAGGATCAAAAGCAGGGCCAAGAAGAAAGAAGGTGGAAGGGAAGGATCCAGAAGGCAAGAAGGCAGAGGTCCCCAAAGGAAAGGGCCAAGAAAATTGTGATCCCTCAGCTTTATACTGAATATGATGTTTATGGGATAGAATACCTTGTTCGTCAGTTTAGGGTGACCTGTCCTGGCCGCTCCTCCTCGCAGGTGCAGCCTTTCACTGTCTGCACTCCCCTATGTGGTACACAAGATTTAGCAGTGACCTTGGTCTGCACACCAACCCTTGGTAGGAACTCTAAACATCAAGCGTTATCACTGCTAGAAGCAGACACTGCGAAAACGTGCTGTTAGCTTCAGATAGTGCAGTTAATTAGCAGATACTCAGCTGAAAAGTAAAATCACCGAACAGAATTGGGTTTGGTTCTAACTCAAACCAGGACAGTATCTTCTTTTGAAGATACTATCTCAGCCTTTACCCTTTGGTCAGAAGGACCTCAGTTTGTGGAGGAAAGGGTGGTTGTTTTAGAGGAGGCAAGGAAAGCTGAGGGCCAGGAGGGAGTGAGACAGGAGAAATGTCAGACCTGTTTAGAAGTACTCCTTTGTTCTGTACTTTACATATATCAGGGACTCTTAGCATGGGCTGAGTATCAGGAGTTCTGGTTTGATGGTAAAGCAGTAGACCACTGAAGCTGCCATGAAAGTATCCCTTCAGTTTGGGTTTGGGCTGTTTAAACCAGTTTAATTTCTGCAGTGCATCTGAGAGAATCTCTTGGTCTTCTGCTGCCTCAAAGTCAGGAAAAATATTTTAGAGCTTTCTTGCAAGGAGGCATCCTGGCAGTTTTGATTAGATCTCTACTGAGCAAATCTACACGCTTTGCCCATAGATAAGCCTCTTAAGGAATAGCATATGTCTGAACTAGATGAAGTCCCAACTTCATGTAATCTGTAGTTTGCTGATGGTCTGTATCATAGACCTCTGCAAAAAGAGTTCAGAAGTAAATATTTTTTATTTCTAGAATACTACAGATTGGGAATGTATGAAGGACTCAGTTTGGACTTTTTTCTTGGCAATGCTGTGTTCTCTCTTGATAATAAATACGATGCCTGGAAGCCTTTTAGAAACTCAAAATATTTTTGTGGTTAAGTTGTTCTGTTTTCTGAGAAATAATTAGATTTTTACTCTTTCATAGAATAGTTTGGTTTGGAAGGGACCTTTGAAGGTCATCTGGTCCAGTCACACCCTGCAATGAGCAAGGTCAGGTTGTCAACCTGACGTTGAATGTATCCAGGGATGAGGCTTCTGCCACCTCTCTAGGCAACCAGTTCCAGTGTCTCACCACCCTCATCGTAAATAATGCTTCCTTATATCTAGTCTAAATCTACCCTCTTTTAGTTTAAAACCATCGCCCCTTGTCCTATTGCTACAGGCCCTACTAAAAAGTTTGTCCACATCTTTGCCCCCTTTAAGCCCAAGAGCTTTAAGAGTTTATTATTTTAATATTTAAAGCCCGCTTTAAGTATTGAAAGGCTACAATAAGGCCTCCCTGGAGCCTTCTCTTCTTCATGCTGAACAACCCCAGCTCTCAGTTTTTACTCATAAGAGAGGTGTTTCAGCCCTCTGATCATTTTTGTGGCCTTCCTCTGGATCCACTCCAACAAGTTCATGTTCTTCTTGCGCTGAGGGCTCCAGAGATGGACACAGGTGTGGTCTCACCAGAGCAGAGTAGAGTGGGAGAATCACCTCTCTCCAGCTGCTAGCCATGCCTCTTTTTGATGCAGTCCAGTATGCAATTGGCTTTCTGGGCTGCAAGCACGCGTTGCTAGCTCATGTCCAGCTTTTCATCCACCACTATCCCCAGGTCCTTCTCAGCAGGACTGCTCTCAATTGTACCATCCCCTAGCCTGTATTGATACTGAGGATTGCCCCAGTCCAGGTGCAGGACCTTGCACTTGGCCTTGTTGAACCTCATGAGGTTCTCGAGCTTATCCAGGGCCCTCTGGATAGTATTCTGTCCCTCAGCTTAGTGTTGCCTCCAGTATAAGTGAAGCAATTTAACTTTACATTTCTTTCAGATTTCATATTTCTAGATAATTAAATACTTAATTTTCAAAGAAGGTGTTGGAGTTATCCAGCTTTTAATTACATCATCTGCTACCTCCTTGTGCTATAGTGAGTCCTATTCAAAGCTTATAGAGAACATTGAAAATATTAATGAATTATATCTTATATTCCATGCTGAGATTTTTGAGTCTATGTGTATGTCAAGGAATGTAGGAATACAAATGGATGTTGTAAGTGACCAGTTAATTAATCTAGACAAAGGGTCCTGAAGAACAGCATTATTTTAACTGTGGAGAGCTTTAAGGGGTTTTTCCGTGTTTCCCTAAAAAATCTCAAAGGCTAAACAGACTTTCTTAGCGTCTTCCATGGACTCCTTAAAATTTGTTCACTGATAGCAACAGGTGGAAGGCCACTGACCTTAGCAGATCTAAAAAGGCACACAGGAAGATGGTCAGATCATTATACAACAAGCTTGAATCTGTTTCTAGTATTTTAAGTCTTTACCAAGCAAGTTATCCTTACTTCTGCTTGTGTTTGGGATGCTAATGCTCTGTTTATATTCACCAGGCAAGCTACCCCTAAGACTCCTAAATAAATAAAACAAATCTGAAAATTCAAACTTTTTTTTTTTTTGCTTCATTTCCCTTACTTGGAAATGTTGAACTGTTTTGCATTGCTCTGAACTGTGAATGAGAGAGAAAAATTCTTGCTGCTATGTTTTCTGAGCACAAGATCATGTGAACACAGCTGGTCCTATTGGCTGAGAGTTCTATAGAACATTCCATCTTGTGTTTAAGGAGAACATTGTTGTAATTGCTGTAGTATTTTACCAATTGCTGTAGTTCTTTACCACTTCCTTTCTCTTCTCCCCGCAAAAGAAAAAGCTCTTCCCTTGGAGCTGAAGATATAAATTTCTTGTCTAATTAGACTTAAATATGACCATTAATTTAAGGACTTGCAGGTGAGGATGAGAACTGATGATTCTGTATTCAAGTACTCACCCCCATCCCCCCCGATACAGGTGTTAGTCCAGTTAGCAAACAGGGATGATGCATATTTCAAAATCAAAATACTGATAAAATTAATCTGTGCTATTTATGTTGTCACAGCTCTTTAATGTTGAAAGGTGTTGAGCCACAAAGTACCTGTGAATTGGAGGTGGATGCAGTAGCTGCTGACATTTTAAATCAACTGGATATTGAAGGTGAGGTGTTTTTAACTTTTCATGTAAAATGTTTTGGACAGGAACTCTACTGTCATCTTTTTCTTTTAAGGCTCAGCTTAATTAAAGCCACAATCCAGATTTCAGTGTTAGTGAATTGTTGATCTACAAATCTATAAGGCTAAAAAAAAAAAATTAACTCTGAAAGAAAACAGGTTGTAAGGATAGCCTATTGTCAGAGCAATAGAAAGAGATTTTTGCTAATGCAGAATAGAAGGTTTCAGACCTATAAGGAGGATAAGTGAAATATCAAGTATGCATGTGCATGTACATACATCTATACATAAATACACACACACATACACTTAATGAGAAGACCAGCGAAAGCCAAAGATGAAGATAACAAATAGGAGATCTAGAAAACAAATGAAGTTAAACTGTAACTTTTACGTAACACTGAATCCTAGAATAAGGCAAGAATTCCACTTTAAAAAAAATAACAGGTTAGAATGGCAAAAGAGATGAAGAAGGGTGTCCAAATCTAATTTGGGGAGAAGAATGCTTCGTCACATTGACAGACTTCCTTTCATGTATTATTGGGTTCCAGCCCAGATTGGCAGGAACCCTGGTTTGCAAGCTATATGGGAAGATGAAAAGCAACGACGGAGACAGAAATGTGAATCTTCTCAGATTAAGCCACCTGAGTCACAAGGTAAAAGAAAAAATAAATAAAATTTTGCAGCTGTTTATCAAAAACTTTGAATGACAAGCAAGCAGGAGGTGGAATTTAAATCAGTATATCAAGTTTATGGGCTATTTAGATGTACTGGTTTTTTTCAGTTCCAAGCTTACAGATTGCCCAGTATCTGTATTCCAATTTTAAAAGCAAGATAGGTAACCAGTCATAATTCAGCCAGCCGCAAAGCATTCTTGGCAGAATGATAATGACAGTTAAGATTGCATGCTTTATGATGGAAAACATTTAAATGTTTAAATACTGGCAAAATTAAATCTCTTACCCTGAAGCTTTCCATGATAGTTTATGCACAAGGGCAGTTCCTCTTGAATTTCTGTGGAATTACAGCTATGGTGATGTTAGATGAAAATTTTAAAAGGATGGACAAAGCTCTGTGTTTTTATGTAAAACTCATTGCACAAGGAAGACCATGCACTGAAAATTCGTTGTGTAATGAACATAGCTGTACTCTGCAGAACCTAAGCTGTGTTTCTTTTAAAATATGAATTATATTTGCAAGTAAGACTGAGGATTGCAAGAAGGAAAGAGGCAGAGTCCTGGCTAAGGCAGACTGCTTTCTGACTGTGGGTTTCTTTCCTGCATTTCCGTATAGTATTGTTTAGGCTGCATAAACTAGACTTCTCAAAGTTGTTCACTGATTGTTCTTTTCCTGGATACTCACCTTGGTGTAATTGCAACATGATTTGTAAATGCTGTTGATACTTGCAGTTGCCAATGAGATCAGCGGGAGTATGTGAAGTATTTTAAAGTGTTCAAATACACTTGAAAAATCAGGCCTCAGATTTAACACTTAAAATTAGCAGATGCTTCAACTTTGAGCCATTTCCTAATAGAATTAGTCATTTTATCTGCTCTCTGGGATGAGAGGTCAGAGTAAAAATGAGTAACAAATACTTTTCAAATTTTAAAGACCGTGGATTTCTGCCAGCAACGGAGAGTGAAAAATTTTTTCAGAAGAGACTTAAAGAAATCCTCAAGCAAAATGACTTCTCTGTGTAAGTGTTCAGCCATTTGCCATGAAGTATAGTATTCTGTGGAAACGTTAAATATACATTTAAAAATTGGTTTTCAATTAACTAGAACGTTGTCAGGATCAGTGGACTACAGTAATGGATCAGAGGAGTTCTCTGCCGAGCTAACACTACATTCTGAGGTACTTTCTCCTGAAGCCTTTCAGTGTACGCCAGCTAATATGGTAGAAGTGCATAAAGATAAAAAGGTGAACAAAGGTGAGTATTTTTAATAGCGTAATTGTTTAGACATAAATCTTTGTGATGCATTGGCTCTTTATACTATTAGCAGAAGTAAGTGAAGGAAGATCTGATTGTCAGTTACGAAAAAATGAAGATTAGTTTTGCTTATTTTCGTCATTCTTAGAGAAAGCCTGTTTAAAAATGCCATAGCAAGTAATGGAAACATACTTGAATAGTAAGATTTATTTTGAAGTGGCTTGCTTTCATAATGTATTGATGTCTGTGACTCTTTGAAGTCTTATCCTTTCTCTTTCTGTTTTTCTTTTCAAGAATCCAATAGGATGCATACTGATAAAGAAGAGGAAGCACTTATTAATGAAGAAGCAATTTTAAACATTGTAGAGAATAGTCAGAGCTTTCAGCCTTTGTCTCAAAGACTGAATCAGACTACAGTTTTTAGTGAGTATGACTGGAATGTCTTTTCTTCCAGGCTGTTTTATTGTTCCACAGTCTTTGTTGTGTTCACTTATGTTACCGACATGAAAGTAAGTAGTTTATCTTAGGGAGTTTAGGGAGTTTGTCAAGCAGATTGAGACTTCACACACACACCCCCTACCACCACCAAATACCTTACATTTTTCTAAAAATGTTACCAGGACAGTGTATTTGTAGAGGCTGCTATGCTTTACTGGTTCCTCTTATCAGGTCAGCTCAATGCAATCTCTTATGGGTATTGCTCTTCCCTATGTTCCTAGGGTTATAGGACTAAAACTATCAGCGTAATGAGGATTTTGACTGTCCATCCATGATATTCTTGCACTTACTGCATCTGGAGGTACTGGGAATAGTAGTAGCCTGATGGTGAGAGGCAAGTTGCAGCAGAGCATTTCCCAAAAGTTACGGATACAAAAGTCTCTACAACACAGTCTGTGCTTGAAGGCAAAGAAACAAGAAATAAAACATTAAAGAGGGGGAGAAAAACCATGACAGCAAACAAAGAGAGAGGAGATGAAAAGCACATAACTTCATGCAATTTTGCTATATATACATTATTATGTAATCATAAGGTATAATGTCAATATGGACTAAAGTTGGTACTACAGGGCACGGGGATAGGAATATCTAAAACCCATAGCCTCCAATGCTTTTCATACTTATATGGTGTGAATATGTGCACAGGCAACATGATACAGTGTAGGCAACAATATGTCTGATATATACATACAACATACAATCTTTCCTTGCAAAGAAAGGAGGAGTGGATGGAGTGAGATTAAGAGTATTTTTCAGTGCCATTTTATTTTTCAAGATTTTGCTTATGGAAGTGTTATAAGGAAGGATATGGATTTTTTTTTTTTTTTTTTTTTTTTAAAAAGAGTTATAAATAAATAATGTATTTGGAAGCTGGCAAATGTGAGCATTGCTTTATCTTTGTTTTTTGGAACGAGAAGGTTGTGCTGAGAGGATGAGAAGTGGCTAAAATAATGTATAGGGTACATCTTACTGTGCATTTGAATTGCTCAGCTAAATAGGAGTGTTGAAATGTCTGGGTTTTTTCCAGGGGCTAGGGAATCACATGGAGGTTTTATGACTTTTTCTTTTTTAATCTTTTTTCTTCTTCTCATCATGGGGCTGCTAATTGCTGATGTCTTGTGTGACCATCAGTAACATGCTGCACCTTTAGGTCTTTTACTTTCTTTCACAGCATGGACTAGTCTTCACTATGCCTTTGTAAACTCATAGTATCACAGGGGCTGTGAAGTGCTCTACTTCTGCTGCTGCCGCTGCGAGGTACACAAGGTTTATATTAATGGGAAGTAAAGGTTGGAGTTTAAAGATGGACCTCACAAAGGGCAAAGGAGCCAAGAACAGAAAGTACAATTGAAAGTGGGTTCAGAACTCTGGCAAAGGGTATTATTTCCATTCTGAACAGTTGCATGGTATCTTGTGAAGCCTTTGTAAAATATGGAAAATGCATTCCTCACCGATGTTGAGACCTATTTTATATGATTCTCAGGATCTTTGTAAATCATATGATATTTCCTGAGGAAGGAAAGTAGAGATTGTAGTTCTTCAGCCAGAGGAGAAGGAGAGAGAAGTAACAAAGATGCCTGGTAGACTGGAGAGCATAAATTGGTTATGAGGTCAGATGAAAGGTAAGCAGGAGGAGAGAAAAAAAATGTGACTTAGAAGGATGTTTAAGAGGTAAAAATAAAGAATGAGAAGGCAAGTGCATGAGTTAGTGTAAGTTAGGATTAAATAAGGGAAAATAAAAAGTAAAATATAAGGGAGGAGTGAAATCAGATGAACTTTCAGTGTTTGGAGGAACCTAGGAAGGGAATAGGTTATAGTGTAAAGAAGGAGATGAAATTAAGCGTTATAGTAAAGGACAGGAAGAAAGAACTAGTTGGTCAAAATTAGCGTCACCTTTCATGAGATGCAACAATTAAAAGTCTTCCAAGTGCTACTGAGAGATGTGCCCAACAGCATTAGTTCAGCCATTGAAATGATGAGAAGCAAGAGAAGACAGTGATGCTTCAAAAGCTGGCACTCATGCTGAAATAGAAGGGGAGAGTGAGGCCTTTATTGAATGTGAGGAAGTAATAAGAGGGGGAGAGAGACAGAGAAGTGCTTCCACTAAATCTACTACAGTCAGAAGAGGAAGGGAGTAATTAAAAAAAAAAAAAAAGGTGGTTGTCAAGATTCTAGATGAAGAGTTAGAAAAGATAACAAATCATAAAACTTGAAAAAATATATGGTATTTTATATATGATAGATATGAAAAAACCTTTGTTTCTGTAGTCTGCCTTGCTTTAGACAGTAATGAACTAGTGGATTTTAAAATGTTGCGGGTTTTTTGTTTTTTGGTTTTTTCTGGTTGGTTTTGGTTTTTATTGGTAGACTACAACTAGTCATTTACAAGTAGAACAAAATACAGATTCTACTTGTATGGGCTTTTTCTGCAGTGAACAGTAGTACTGATGAGGCCATGATTGATCTGTTGGCTGGATTGGAGAATGATGGATATCAGATGGGACATCACAAAACACTCTCTCACCATCGTTCTCTTGGAAGCTGTCGAAATTCTCACAACAGTGATGATGAAGAAAATGAGCCACAGTGTGAGAAAGAAGAAATGGAACTTAGCTTGTTAATGTCCCAAAGGTGGGACAGTAGCATTGAAGAGCCTGGGCCAAAAAGAAGGTATATATGTGATTTTCTTGTCTTAATATGTTCTTTTCTGCCAGATCTTTCCTCCCTCCCACTGTGTTTTCAAGTGTGCTATAAGCCTAGTTAGCTGTAGAGAGGTCTCTGTTGACAGCATTGGAAAAATCTATGCAGATCTTCGGATAGAATGCAGTTGTTCAGATGATGCTGTGAATCGCCAGTTTTATATGGAAATAAAGATTCAATGTTTAGGTTTGGCTAGACCTAAGCTTCTAGTTTGCTGTGTGAGGAAAAAAATGACTAGTTTTTTTGTTGTGCAAGTCCAAATACAAAAAACTTTAGTTGTAACCTCCTTTTAAGGTCATACCTTGGATGTAGTACAAATGCTAAGTAGTATCTTGTACATCTCATGTGCCTGTAACTTTTATCTTGTATTA
>JAVSBS010022995.1:0-14505 GCA_033124195.1 Coracias cyanogaster | reverse complement strand
CTGAACCTGAAGCCTGAGAAAAAACACTCATTTGTTTCCGTGCTCAAAGCTTAAATCAAAACATGATTGTTGCTCTCTCTGCCGGGCTGCCAGATGTCAGCAGCTTGAATATTTTTAAGACCATGATTCTTGGAACACCTTCTCGGGTTGTAATGACCTTTTGTACAGACTGTATTGACAGGCATTGAAAGAAGCTGTATCCAGTTTCTCTTCACCCCTGCTTTGGGCAGACCTTCTGGTATTTATAATTGTGTTTTAAAGATGAGAAACTTCACAGACATAACATTTTGATATTTGGGGTTTTTTACATCAGAAATCTTAATTATACTATGATTTGGAGAGCAGAAGAGGCATGGAAATATTTAGTCTTTTCTTTCCTGAAGACATACAGAAGAGTTCTAACAGAATCAAAAGTTAGATCATTATTCTTCTAGAGATATTTCATCTCTAAAGCTACTTTTCCTATCTGACTTCTGATTTTCACTGGGGTTTTTTTCCCCTCACAGTAGCCTGAAAAATTGGGATTTCCATCTAAAACATTCAACATTAATATTCAGTTTGGTGATAGTTTCTGTATGAAACCAGGCTATATCTTGCAAAATTTATTGGTTCAGGCATAGGTCTGTATGGGCACGACTTCTGGAGTTAGGTAGGATCCTGAAGCGATTAGCTACTTTTATGCAGTGAAGAATCCTATTTAAAAACTCATCAGACTGATGAGCTGGTTCACAAAACTCACACATGTATGTCTACATCTTAATCCCAGACAGAAAGCACTAGGGAGAATGTACGTACCAGGTGCCTCCACAGGGAGTCAGTTCATGTTCAGAGGAAATTACAAGCTTTGGTTCAGTGTGATCTCTGCAGAATTTGGGCTGAGTTGAGAAGAGAGCATGGATGTCTCTGCTCCCCGCATGATTCTACTCATGCATAAAGAGCCAGTTTGAGTCTGATGATGGATCTGCCCTTATTCTGCCCGGACTCATTCTATCTGTACTGCTATCACTTTTGTGTTATTGGGTATTTACCAATATTCTGTTATCTAAAAAAATATATTGAGATATTGAGGAGTAACAACACCTTACTGACCAAATTAAATTGCTTAGGTTTGATTTGTGCTGAACTAGAGAAAAAAGCCCATCAAGACCTGGACTAGTTCATGTATGGTGGTACTAGGCTGTGTTACACACATTTTCCTGGAGTCTAAGCTGATGGACTTGAATGCAGAGAGATCCAAGTTACTATCTGCAGAAGTTGTCTTCAGCCTGACTGGGTTTACTAAAATTGACAAAAGATATGCTTCGTGCTCAGAATTATAGCATAATTCAGACTGGAAGAAACATCTCAATGCTATGTAGTCCAGTGCCCTAGTAAAAGCAACTTTGGATAGATCAGTTGCTCAGGGCCTTGTCTGATCAAGGTTTGAGTATCTCCAAAGACAGAGATTGCCTAGCCTAGATGGGCAATGTGTTTCAGTGTTTGAACACCCATAGAATGAAGAATGTTTTCCTTGCACATAGCATTCCCTGAGGCAGCCCTGTGTCCATTGCCCTTTACACATCGTTGCACACTTCTGAATCTGGTTTCATCTTCTTTATACCCACTCATCAGATACTTGACAGGTGCAACAAGATCTCTTCTTAGTTTTTTCTCAAGGCTGAATAAATCCTGTTCCCTTGGCCTCTCCATTTACACCATGTGCTCCAGCCCCCAGTCACCCTGGAGCACCACAGCTGGATTTGCTCCAGTTTGTCTGTCTTGTAGTGGGATGCCCCAAACAGCACAATATTCAAGATGCAATCTCACAGCTACTGAAATTGGCTACAGTCTAGCAGTCACAGCCCAAAATGCAACTGGCTGCCTTTGCTAAAAAGGCACACTGCCCACTCTAAGGTTCAACTAGCTGTCCACCAGGGCTTTTGCATCCTTTTCCACAAAGCCACTTCCTAGTCAGCTCTCTCCCTGCCTGTAGCAGTGCATGGGGTTATTTTCATCCCATTTGTGGAAAATCTGGATTTGTCTTTTGTGAAGTCCATGAGGTTTCTGTTGGCTCATTCCCCAGCCTGTTGAGATCCTTCAGAACAGCAGCTCTGCTCTCCAGAGTACTGATTGCCCTCCCTAGTTTTATATTCCTTTACATATCGAGCTGAATGTCTTTGCACTGAACTTTTTCATGGTTGGGGAACATATAGAAGAGGGAGAGCTGAGGTCATGGCCACTGTATTCCTAGCTGTGCTTGTTAGTTAGGTATTTCTTGCAAGTCATGCTGCTTCCAGACTTGAGTTAGCCTGAAAATTATATAGCCGTATTGAAGCCTGTTGTTCCTGAAGTAATAAACATGACTTGATCTAAGTTGGCTCAATTCTGAGTGCGTTCAGATGTCTGTGGTGTCATGATACATGTAATTCATGCTCTGGTCAAACTCCACAAAGAAGAGTTCTTCAAAAGTAGACTATATTAAGCTTATTGTGGATTTTCCTTCCTGTAACTTCAAAACCTTTGTGTTTATACCTTTTGAGGCAATACACAATAATGTTTTGATATGCTAAGCTACTAGGATAGATTAGTATCTTTAAAAAAAAAAACAAACAAAAAAGCCCAAACCAACATAAACCCCTAAACCTCAGTTCCTTAATATTTATCTGTATGTCTTTCTTGCAGCCACATAATAGCTTATTTCTATGGGGAATTGTGTACAGCTCATACTTTATTTTCAAGAAGAAGAAATCAAATTCCTCAGTGCTTCTACAGTTGTAATATACCGGAGGGTTTGGATTTTGAGTCTTTCTGTTTAGGTGTAGACTATTGTGCTGTGATTCTTTTACTTTTTTTTCACCCATATAAAGCCATGCCACCCTAAAACCATGAAGAATTCATCGAAACTTTTCTTTGTAGATTTACTTATTTTAATCTTTCCCCAACAGATTTACTAATGTAAAAATGGCAGCGTAGAACAGTTAACTTAGTAAAAGTGGCTTAAGTATTAGCAACAGCACCTTCAGAATATTCAAGGAGGGATGGAAACAAACATTGTTCTGGGTGGTTGTGCTTTAGTTAAGCCTGCCAAGAGAGAGAATTGTTATAGTACAGTAAAAACTCCTTAAAAGAAAAAAGTAAACATTTGTTTGCTGAGAGCTCAACTCATATAATTTTCCATGGTTGGTTTAGTTTTCAAATTTCAAGCTTGTTGTAAAATTGAGATAAAATTAAGCATCTAAATGCCTTCTCTCTAACTTCTTAAGCTAGTGAATCCTGCTGGTTTTGTCTGTAGTTTTTAAATACTTGCCCACCCCTGTTGCCTCTTAAAATAGTAACACTGATAATATTTTGAGTTTCTCGGTGAGAAAGGTAAGATTTTGTTTGTTTGTTTGTTTCCTTCCCTTTTGCTCCTTTTAATTTGAGGTTCCCTGTGGCTGTTGATATTTTCTAAGAGAAGTATTTAACATTAATTGATTCCTTCATTTTCTCTAGGTCAGCTGGCAAAAATATGCATCGAAGTTCAACAGAAGAAGATTCATCTTCAGAGGAAGAAATGGAGTGGAGTGGTAACAATATGCTCCTAGCTAATCTTTCTATACCTCAGTTAGATGGAACTGCAGATGAAAATGGTGGTAAGTAAATAATAATAATTCAACTTCCAAAACTGTTTTTCTGCCTGGGTCATAGTTTGTTTTCAGATCAGTTTGCTACTTTTCAAAAGTGCTAACCATTTTCAATTCTTGTTTCAATTGGAAGGAAATGCTCTCAGCAGATTTGAAAAGCAGACCCTTAACATCTTCCTTATAAATCAACAGTATTTTAATCTCAGTGCCCTCTGTGAATTACCAGAATATGTTTTTCCTACTGTAGTAATGATCCGAAAAAGGGCATTGTTTGATTAATTTTATGGAAAATATAGTTACATGTTGCAAGGGGTATTTTTCTGTTACTATTTGTTATGCAAATGTGGTTTTAAAATTAATGACTCTGTAGGGTCATTTGTCCTTCTAGGATTTAACTGCAAATAATAAATGTAGTATTGTGTAAATTTAGATGGTTCTTTGCTTTGCAAGTATTGGCCACACATGCTGAAATATGTGAACCTTTGTTTGAGCATATATTTCATTCAGCAGATTGCATGTTTGCGTCTTGGGATTGCATAAGTTAAAATATGCAGTGGCAAAGCTGATGCAGAAGAAACTGCATTTCAAAATCTATAAAATATTAAATTAATCTGTATAGATATGTCTTGCAATCTCTTTATAACCTGCTGTCTTTGACCAAATAACCTTAGTGAATAGAATGCATATTTTGAGGTTATTTGTTTCATTAGACAGTCTACATATTTTCACACTCATAAAATTCGGTTGAGCAAAACAATGTAAAATGTATGGATCATGTGGGGAAGAATCGATACCTGCATCCGCGGTTTTCTCAGTATTAGGTTCACTTTTGTTCTTGGTGCAATCAACAGTAATTGTTCTTTGTTTGGAAACATTGTATTAGTCATACTTCATTGCCTTTAAAATTTGAAATTTGTGGTTGACATCACTTTGTACAGAAGCTTCTTTCTTTATCTATTGTACAATCTGCTTAAGGTAAAATCTTGTCTGTGCTCATCTCATGCATATACCTAATTTCCTATTACTGCATTTGCTCTTTGGGGCAGGAATGTAATCCTTCACAAAATGTCTGTATTAGTTCATGCCTCTTGAAGCTATTTGACAAAAATAACAAACATCTTATGTTAGTATATACAATACATACATCTTAATATATCTATTAGCAATTCTGTATTAGAGAAAGTGAGCTATATGATCTTTTTACATAGACAACTGTAGCTATTCTTCTGTGTTCATTGTTTAAAGCATAGTTTGTTTTATTCCTTTGCTTTTATACATAGAATGACAGGGTTTATAAAGTGAGGCAATGTACTACTAACATGATTTGGTTTTGCAAAATACACAGTTGTAACTTCCTTATTTGCGGCACTTTGTAATTTAATGTAAAAAGGGATACTTCTGGCTAGTGAGCCTATCTTAAGTCATTGTTTAAATTTTAGAATACTTTAAGTACATGAAATATTACATGCAGGAGAGTGTCATCTTAGAATGAGTTTATTACTGTGAACTTTTACATCAACTTCTTATAGTAGGAGATAGAGTAAATTCAAAACAGCTCTCAGTCCAGTTCCTCTAAATTAGAAAATGCTTATCCACACATTAATCTTGTGTCTGTAACATCTGACTGACAAGTATTTTTGCAGTTTTTATACCTGAATAGTTAGCTATCTTCCAAATGTTTGTTATCTCTTCACTGATCTCCCATTTTCTTGGCTAATCATTCTGTGTGAATTCCTACCCTTAAAGATCTGTAGGCAGCATCTCCCAGCTGTGTTTCACAGCTCAGAGACTCCGTGTATGCATTAGAAAATGTTATTAGAAACAGACTGAGACTTCCTTTTATTTTTCTCACCTGGCAACAAATAAGTTGCTAAGATGAAGGCAGCATGAATCTAAAATAATCCCCAAATTGGTTAAGACTTATAGTAAAGGCCTAAAGGATCCCCCATCTAGTACAACAGCCTACAGCGCATGCTTGCAGGACATACAGCATGTTTCATAACTCATATCCCCCTTCAACATTTCAGCTAAAGATGTGGACACAGGAACAAATTGCAGTGTCCCAGGAGCTCTGTGGTAACTACCTCTTTGCAGGGGAATAAACTCCTTAAATTACTTGGTGCTCGTTGTGGTTATGAGCAAGCAAACCAGTTGTTAATTTGATACTTACCATGTGCCCGTCCATGCTTACCCTGCAGTAAATGTGGTGACAGTATCAGCAAAAGAGATAGATAGAAATTGTCCCAGGTATGATGTGATGAGTGAGATGGACAGGACAGTTACTGCAGCACGTGCTGTTCACAGATCTATGTGGGAGCTGGAGTGCAGGGATAGGACTGCATAACCTCACTAAATAGTGTGAGCTCCTTGCATGAACAGCAGAAGGGGTGGTGGATTGCTCTGCATTCTAAATGTGCAACAAAGTAACTGCACTTAGTGCACAGGACAGTTAATACAAAGCCCTTGCAGTATTGTAAGATCATACTTTATCTTTCTGTGCAATGGCTTTTCTATATGGGAGAAGTCATCTAAATAAGCACTTTGTTTTTCAGAGCCAATGAGTATGCATACTTCTCAGGGACAAAGCAGGATACAGTCGCAAGCAGAAATCAATCTGTTTGTATTTAGTTATCTGAAAGTGATTTCAGAAGCCTACTTTCAGAAAACCAGCATGAAATCTTTGGCAATCCTATGCCAGCCTGCCATTTAGGAGAAACTGAGAGAATGGCTGAGACACAGATGTACTGGCAATGAGGTTTTGATAAAGCAGCTCGTGTACTCAGGTTTGTAGTTGTCACAATCATAAATGCAATGTGATTTAGAAGAGTTTTGTTTCTTCTTTAGATGGGAAGGCTTTCAGGAAAATGTCATTAAAATGGTTAATGCCTTAGATTATTTTTTTTCTACAGGAAAGCTGGAGTAAAATTGCTTGTCTTCCCTTTCAGACAATCCTTTGAATAATGAAAGTTCTCGAACCCACTCCTCCGTCATTGCAACGAGCAAAATGTCTGTAAAGACCTCAATCTTTCACAAAGATGCTGCTACGCTAGAACCCCCATCTTCTGCTAAAATTACTTTTCAGTGTAAACACACAAGTGCCCTTTCTAACCATGTTTTGAATAATGAAGATTTGGTAGAAGACCTCTCACAACCAAACACAGAAACAAGACCTGAGCTTTCAGTCCATTCTCTTACAAAAGAAAGCACTTACTCAGCAAAGTACCCAACTGCATTCAGCAATAGTACCCATGCAGAAAACTCTCACAAAGAGAGCAGCAAGAAAGATACTCTCCCAGTTCCTTCATGTGAAAATAATATTTTTGAGTATGAAGATGATATTTCATCGGTGAGCAGACAGATACCTAGCAGGAAGTATACTAGCATCAGAAAGGCTGAAAAAGATGTCTCTTTTATGCATGTGGGCCGCCACATTGGTGACAGCATGTTGAATAAAAACTTATTTAACTTTTCCGATTTGAGCCACTCCAAAGGTAAAATGTCCTCTGAAGTAAATGAAAAATCCAGCAGTGCAAGTATAAATAGCTTTTTTCCAGCAACAGTTACAGAAAATTGTGAATTGATGTCTTGTTCAGGTGGCAGTCGAACTGTGGTACATTCACTTGAAAACAACACTGATGAAGGTGGCCTTAATAAGCTTAAAATTAGGTATGAGGAATTTCAGGAGCATAAGGCAGAAAAGCCAAGCCTCAGTCAACAAGCAGCACATTATATGTTCTTTCCTAGTGTTGTTCTTTCTAATTGTCTCAGTCGACAACAGAAGTTAGCTCCTGTGACATATAAATTACAGCAAGGCAACAAACAGTCCAGGTTGAAGCTGAGTAAAAAGAAGCATAGTTTTATCAATCATCAGGAGCCTGCAAGTGTAAACGACATTGCATCTGTGAAGGAAAGCTGCTATACACAAGGTAATGCTTGTAGTAACATTCCTGATAAGGATAGTGCTTTACCTAGTGACTTAGTTCAAGTTCCTCTTGAGGCTTTTGAAAACAAAATGCCTACAAGTACTGCTAATTACACTGACTGCCAGTTTGCAGATGGATCTCTTGAAACTGAGCAGTCATTTGGATTTTGTGGGAATAAATACACGCTCCGAACAAAACGGAAGGTAAATTATGAGACTGAAGACAGTGAGTCAAGCTTTGTCGCACACAACTCAAAAATTAATCTACCTCAACCGATGGAAAGTGTTGAAAGTTTGGATGGGTCTCAGAAGTCTGGAAAGCGCAGAAAACTTTCTAAAAAATTGCCACCTGTTATTATTAAATATATTATCATCAATAGATTTAGAGGGAGAAAAAATATGCTTGTTAAACTAGGGAAAGTAGATTCTAGTGAGGAAAGAGTAGTACTCACAGAGGAAAAGATGAACTTATATAAAAAGCTTGCACCTTTAAAGGACTTTTGGCCAAAAGTTCCTGACTCTCCTGCAACCAAATATCCTATTTATCCACTAACACCAAAGAAAAGTCACAAAAGGAAAGCAAAACATAAGTCAACCAAGAAAAAAGCTGGAAAACCACAAAAAACAGGTAGTAAAAATATTAGAAGAACTTTATCTTTCAGAAGAAGGACTCATACAATTCTTTCTCCTCCTTCGCCATCCTACAATGCTGAAGCTGAAGACTGTGACTATAACTATAGTGATGTTATGTCTAAGTTAGGTTTTCTTTCTGAGAGAAGCACAAGCCCAGTAAACACATCTCCACCTCGCTGCTGGTCTCCCACTGATCCAAAAGCAGAAGAAATTTTGACCAACCTGGACAGAGAAGCTTTATTTAGTCGGGGACCCAACATGTACAACAGCAAGACTGTTAATTCTAGTGTAGGAAGAAATAGTCGAGCAAAAACTCAGGTTAAGAAATGTAAAAAGAAATTTGCTAGTCCCACTGTATCTACCAAGAAAAAGAAAAAGATTAATCAGGCCGATAAAACAGCAGATGATGGAAAGAAGAAACGTAGAACAAAACAAAGACAAAAAACAGCTGAAAAAGCATCCTCAAGAAAACGCGCTGTATTTAAAGATGAAAAAGGAAATACTCACTCTACTGCAGAAGTCAAATTTGTGCTGAAACATCAAGATCTGCCTGAGATTTCTTACAATTCAGTCAACTCGCAGCCACTTCATAACCGGAAAGACAGTCCCCTTCCTGGCTATTCAGCAGGTTATCTGCCATCAGCACAGCTTCCTTCAGCAGCTGATGCACAAGGTAATTCATCAGTCTGTTTTCATTCATTGATGGAAGTCGATAAACCTATAGATTCACAGTGTTTACCTGCTCCACGAGAAGACCCTCATTCATCTTTTCCATCTACTCCTGTGGCAGCTGGAAGGGAAGTACCAAACATGAGCTCTCAAAGACCCAGGACTCAAAGTACTATATTTAGAATGAAGGATTCTGCTCTCATTCAAAACATATTTGATCCATCTAATCACTCAACTCAGGTAACTCAGAATGCACGCATCTCTAAAGATAAGACTTCTGCTAAAGCAGAAGAAATTAAAAATTTGCAGAACAGATATATACCACCAGCTGGGAAATTAAATGAAGCTCGTGACTCTTTGGACACAGCAAAGATGGATCAGTTACATGCCACTAACTATTTGCATTGTAAAGACAATAATCAACAGCAGATCTTATGTTTACCAGAGGCATCCAAGCATTCTGGTCCTAGTTCTTCTATTCTTAAGTCGTCTGAGGAAAGCCCTGGGCCACTTCAGTTGCCTAAGAACTGTTTTGTAACATCTTTGAAGAGTCCAGTGAAGCAGTTAAATTGGGATCAAAACCAGAGAGGATTTATTTTGGATATGTCACATTTTAAACCTGAAACAGTAAAACAAAGGTCTTTGTCAGAAACAACCATACAACCAAGCCCCATCTCCCAATATAAAAACAGGACTATAGTAGCCCCATCAGCATTCCCTGAAGGACAGTCTGGCCTTGCTGTTTTGAAGGAGTTGCTCCAGAAGAGACAGCAGAAAGCTCAGAATGCAAATGTTACACAGGAGCCATTACCAGCTAAAACACAGCTGAGCAGGAGTATACCGTGCCCTCTTGAACAGAATAAAGCAGTCAAAAGGTCACGGTCAATCACGTCACCAAGAAAATCTCGTGCTCCCAGGAATACAAAACCAAAAGAAAAAACACCAAAACTTTCAAAAATGGAGTCTTTGAGCCAGCAAATCACTAGTCGCATCGATCACTCTGTGTCTGATGACAGCCCCCTTTTTTTTTCAGACCCTGGTTTTGAAAGCTGCTACTCACTTGAAGATAGCTTGTCTCCAGACCACAATTACAACTTTGATATTAATACTATAGGGCAATCAGGATTTTGCAGTTTTTATTCTGCAAGCCAGTTTGTCCCAGCAGATCAAAATTTGCCCCAGAAGTTCTTGAGTGATGCAGTTCAAGATACTGGCTCTGGACAAACAACTGAAAATGACTTTCTGTGCCATAATGACCAAAAATCTGAGGAAGAAAAGCAGCATTCTTCAAGCACAAGTAAATGGATACGGTCTGGTTCTATGAGCCCTGAGCTTTTTGAGAAAACCTCACTGGATAATAATGAGAACCACTGCCATAGCCAATGGAGGAAAAACATTCATCCTTCAACTTCTAGATCGAGTTCTATCGATGCTTCTTGTACTCAAGAGACTGAGGTCTGTTTAAATGAAAAATTCAAATTGAATAGAAATGCAGTAAATAAAGAGAGATTTCTTAAACTTCCTCAGCCAACCAGCTCAGACTGGATTCAAAGCCACATTAGAAAAGAAACCACTTTTGATCCCTGTCAACCACTTGATTCAGTTAATACCTCTTTTACATCCATATTGTCTTCTCCTGATGGTGAACTTATAGATGCAGCTTCTGAGGATTTAGAATTATATGTTTCAAGAAACAATGAGGCATTAACTCCAACTCCAGATAGTTCACCAAGATCAACCAGTTCTCCCTCACAATCAAAGAACGGAAGTTTTACACCTCGTACTGCTCACATTCTTAAGCCTCTCATGTCCCCACCCAGTCGTGAAGAAATCATGGCAACTTTGCTGGATCACGATCTTGCAGAAACAATTTATCAGGAACCATTTTGCAGCAATCCTTCAGATGCTCCAGAAAAGCCAAGGTACTGTGTTCAAGGCATTTCTGTCTACATATGCTTGTGATTATGTTAAATTTAGTTTATTCCTGTGAACAATTTTATGCCATTATGTGGCACAGATGCATGAAAGATCCTATCTGGTATACATACATTTGAAGTTGAAAATTACTGTACTTCTCGTGCAAATACCCATTTTCGTTCATGACAATTTTTTTTCTGTTTTTTTTAATTGCTTGATATTATTGTAATGAGTGGGGATGTGCCTGCTTGGTTTGGAAAAGATAGATACTGCCCACATGAATTGCAGAGTGAGAAACTAGTTAGCAGGACCCTGCTTATATAGCATCTTGAGGACTGACTGCAATGCAGTTCAGAGCAAAACAATAATTCAAACTATTTTTTTCACAGGGAGATTGGAGGACGGCTTCTCACAGTGGAAACTAGACTTCCAAATGACCTGCTTGAGTTTGAGGGGGACTTCTCATTAGAAGGTCTACGACTCTGGAAGACTGCATTTTCAGCAATGACAGAAAATCCTAGACCAGGGTCTCCTCCTCGTTATGGTCACTCTACTGTTAATAAAAGAGAAAGTAATAGCCATAAAACTAGTGAAGACAAAAAAATAGTCATAATGCCATGCAAGTGTGCTCCAAGCCAACAGCAAGTTCAAATATGGCTTCATGCCAAAGAAGAGTATGAACATTTCAAGAAATTGCCTAAGAATCATCCTGCTGAGCTGGCAAAGGCAGCTGAGAATTTCAGCTCTGCAGTATTGTCTGAAGAGAAATCTATAGAAGTAGTAAAAGCAGCTAAAGATTTATGTTTATCTAGTCTGGAAGATGAAAGACCTATTGTGCCTACAAAGAATTCACCTGCTTCTGTAGCAGAAACTACAAAAACACAAGCCAAGGAAACCTGTGATAAGTCTATAAGCACTACAGGAACTTCTGTAAATACTAAAAATGACATAGACTCTAATAAAACTCCATCTGAAAGCAAGACACTTATTACTTCAGCGCTAGAACATGATAAGGAGGAGGAGGAGGAAGATTATTATGTCAGTTACAGTTCACCAGATTCTCCAGTACTTCCTCCTTGGCAGCAAGTAGCATCTCCAGATCCCAAGCAGTCCAATTTAGAAGACACAGAATGGAAAAGTCAGGATATTATTTTGTCTTCTGTGGAAGGAAATGATCTAGTACCTGTTGGAAGTGCACAAAACTCTCCATCCACCCAAGAGGATGTTAAGACATGCTTTGACACATCTCCGTTTTCAGCTAATGAAGATCCTGGAAATTCTGAATCTGTTTGCCTACATAGTACACCCATTGTGCAGAGAAAAAATCAAGATGGAATACCTGAAATTCTTGGTTTTACTCCTTTATCCACAGGTAAATCCATGAAGTGATTCTAATGATATATCATATTCAGAAGTGGTTTTTTTGTGTATTTCTTCTAACATGATAAAAGAGATACAACTTCACAAAAATGTATTTAAAACTAGTTCTGGATAGGAAAAGACCTGTGTATTATTGTTAAGGTAATTCCTGAATTATGAAAAAAGGCTAGAAGCAAAACACCCTTTTGCTTCCTGATGGTTTCTAGTATCTGAACTCTGAAGTGATGGCTAAAAACTTACTTTAGAAGTATAAGTTATTTTGGGGATTTTGAGATCTTGTAGGTTATATTGCTTGTATTTTCCAAACAATCTCAGTGCAGAGTGTAAATAAATAATATAACAGTATTCAAGATGATAATCATGTGAGGTTTGGTAACTTACTGGCCTTGTACTATACATTCCTAAATGTCCATAAATACCAAATTGCAATAGTTACGCTTTGGACTGGACAGAGAATAAAGCTGCGTTTGTTTATATATATAATATTTGTTTATAATATTCACTAAATGCCTCTGGTTGTTTCTAGCATGTTGTTTAATGTTTAGACAATATTATTGAGGCTAAGCAGTTCTGCACTCATACATGTTTACAGAACCAAAAGCCCAGAAACAGAGCCATAAGAGGGGAAATAATACTGACGGTCTTCGAAGAGTACTTCTAACCACGCAAATGAAGGTAAATTAAGATTTTATGTACAGATATATTTTTATTACACCACACCTACACACTTCCATTTTCTTTCTTCTGTGGTGTTTCTTTCTTTTACTGTAAAGATCTTGAAAATACATTTAAAGTGCTAGAGTGTGATTACTGTAGAATCAGTGTACACTCAAAGTTAGGAAGAAGAAATCAGTTTAATTTGGGGGAGTGGATAGTTGGATATTGAGAGTATGTTCTATGTTTTACAGTTGTGAAATGCTAATGAAACACTAAAGAGACACCATGTAAGGATGTTGTTTTGCTCATTTGGTTACAACATCCTTTTTAAGTTCTATTATGATTTCCCATTTAAATATATGTGTGTGTGTGTGTGTGTGTGTATATATATATGTATATATATATACACACACAGACGTGTATATTTATGTGTCTGTGAGTTAAGTTTTCAGACAATGTTCTAAGCATTCTTAAAAACAATGTATGCAGCGAATGGCACTGGAAAACTGGCAGAATAGAAAGGGAATGGATCACAAAATGATCAGACTTGCATATTTTGCCTAAACAGTGTTTCTGCTCCCCGTGTTGTAAACAGAAGGGTGATCTAGGTGCATTACCAAAATGACCCAATAGTCGTCTTTTTTGTTCTTAACGTACTGATAGTCACTCGGTTCAAGTGGATACTTAATAGTACCATTAATTCAGTGCCTTAAAAAGTGATGACTGAAGCAGAGGTTTTTGGTGAGTCGTTGCTCAAGAGAGAAGAGATTTTTCTGGTTCCCCAGCCCTCAGGCTTCTAAGAAAGCCAATATGTGTGGGGTTTTAGGATTTTGTGTTTGTTGTTATTTTGTTTGTTTGTTTTTAATTATTTCAAACTGCCGCTTGCTTTACTATGAGGTTTCATTAAAATTATTCCTAAAAGGCAGAACGATACAATTGTTGTTTCCCTGTTAAAAGATGACGTGAAGAGATTGTGAAAGCTTTTTTTTTAAGAACTGTAGTGTAACATTTTCATTGATAAATTTGTATTTAATATTGCATATGAATTTAACAACCTCTAGTTTTCTCAATATTATACTTTGCTTTTTTTGGGTTTTTTTTTCCCTCCCTCAATAAGAATCAATTTGCTGCCCTTGGCGCTCCAAAGAAAGAGACTTCTCAGATTGAAGGACCATCTTTAAATAACACTTATGGTTTTAAAGTCAGTGTGGAAAACCTGCAGGAAGCAAAATCTTTACATGAGGTAACTTACAGTTACATGTTACTTTATAAAATGATAGTTTATCAGACCAGTTTTATAATGTCAGAATTTAAAAATCTTTTCCTCCTTGGTCCCTTCCTGACTTAAAATTAATGTGTGTGATGTCTGCAGCTTTAAGTAGTTGCTCTCCTAGTTTCAGCTTGATCTCCAAACATAGAATCATACAATCATTTAGGTTGGAAAAGACCTCATCTAGTCCAACCTTCATCCAGCACCTCCCTAACCCCTAGACCATGTCCTGAAGTGCCACATCTACCTGTTTTTTGAACAGCTCCAGGGATGGTGACTCCACCATCTCCCTGGGCAGCCTGTCCAATAACTAATCACTCTTTCAGTAACAAACTTCTTCCTGATATCCAATCTAAACCTCTCCTGGCGCAACTTGAAGCCATTACCTCTCGTCCTGTCATTAGTTACTTGGGAGAAGAGACCAGCACCAGCCTCACTACAACCTCCTTTTAGGT
>JAVSBS010022992.1:30656-56514 GCA_033124195.1 Coracias cyanogaster | reverse complement strand
TTCAGAGACTCAGCTGGCAACAGATTAGAGCTTGGACACTGAAAAATCCAGATTAATTTTGCCTTGTGCAGTTACTGAATGAAACATCGTGCTGGGTGGGGGGGGGGGAAGCGAACTGCTTTTATTTGTTTGGTTTTTTCCCTCTGAGGGTGCGAGGAGAGCTAGAGATGTTAAAAGCCCCGGCAGAACTTAACACGCTGGGGATGAGCTGGGTTTAAAAGCGCTTCACCACGTAACGTGCCAGTCGGAAAAACTGGGAAGCAGTCAGCAGCTCAAAGGCAGTTTCATGCGTGATCATTTACATGCCAACAATCATTAACCCAAGCAGAGCAGGCAAGCTATAAAACTTACTGCAGCCCCTTGGGAAGTTCTGCGCTCCGTAAATAATGAAATGAGTTTGAGCAATGGTCAAGAATTTAAACTAGGGTCAATAACCCGGCTTTGATCCAGTTTTACAGCCTGCTCCTTCCTCTGATAGGTCAGTCCCACGCTATTGCTGATTCTTAGATAGAGCTCCATGTTGGTCCAGAAGAGCACGCGGAAATTATTTTTATTAATGTTTTATGAATATGGAAATCAGACACGCCCAGGATGTCACTCTTGGAAAGTTTTGAATGATTCCGGTGTCTGCATTGCTTTCAGGCGTCTCCTTGGCCTTGGTGTGTCAGCCTGTTCTTTCTCTAAGCATTTTGAGTCTCATCAGTGGATGCAGTTAATAGACACGGGTATAAAGCTCCTGGCTTTTTTTTGAACCTCCATCAGGATAAATGTGAGGTTTTGTGCAGTGAAGGGAGTCCTTCCTTTGACTCATTTATTAACAAGCTGTTACCCTCCGTGTTGGGTAACACTACAAATGCTAGCAGCAGGGGTTCTGTTGCAGGCTCCTTCACTCTACTGCCTACTCTAAAATACACCAGCACGAAAGAAACCTGCGGAATTTTATTGAAGTCATTTACAGACGTTGCTCTAAAACGCCAAAACATTCTGACACAAAGACATCTGCACGTACTTTGTGCTTTCGGAAGCCCTTTAGGTCTGCCTGACTTTCTGTTAGAACACCACCCAGCAGGTCCCAGTGCTGGCACTTCAGTCCTACAAATTGTTTTCTAAGCAGGTAGTGATGGTTTTATGAACCAGCAGAAAGAGGAGAGAAGTTTGTCGCTGCGAACCTCGTCCTCCTGAGTCAGCTGCTAGACTGGGCAAGTCCCACCCAACCCGTGAAGCACCATTTGTCAAGTAAACGGGATTGATTTGCCTCTGCAAATATTTGCCTGTGATCAGGTTGCTGGATGGGAGCCCCTATTTCCCCCTGGCTATAAAGCAAATACATAAGGCTTAACATCTTAGCCATGATGATGTTTTCAAAGGCTATTTACAAAAAAAAAATATCTTTAACTTTGGCTGACCTTAGTACCACGTCACGGGGCGAAGCTGCAGGGAACAGCGGGTTTCTGTGCAGCAGAGTCTTTATTTTGGCTGGCAGTCTATTTAAACGCTGGTAAGCGGGTGAGCTCGTGCCCAGCAAAAAGTCAGGCGCATCATGAGGGTCTGCTTTGCCTGCTTAGAGAAAGAAGCCCGAGAAACAGCTTTGTAGGCTAATAAACAAAAAATTCGGGGCTGATTGTGATTCTCAAGGAGTTTGACAAAAGGACCCTCTCAGGTGTTTCGTTCCTTTTTTCAAAGACCTCTGTGTTCCTAGACGGCTTACGTCACGGACGGGGAATCGCATTCAAAGGCAGCTTGAACATAAGGTCAAGGTTTGCCTGCTTGTAGTAGGTGGATGTTACTGATGAAAATATTCTCCGCAGAGAGTTATTAAAGCTGCTTCTACCAGTTTGAGCTCACTGAGAATGGCAAACTTTATCGCATTTATATAAAACGCTATTTTGACAGGTTTCTTCAGGAGTAAAGAAGCACAAAAGGAGACGTTGCATTCTCTAAAATCGCCTGGAACCGCTGGCAAGAAGGAGCAAGACTCTGCATCAAGCAAGGCCACCATTTCCCGGTTACCAAACCATGCCGTTGAACCACGTTTTGTAGCCGCGCTTTCAAATGTACCATGGGATGCATCAAATCCAAGGCTGCCTTTCCAGGTTCAAACGCCGTCCAGGATGAAAAGCTCGGGCCAGGGAACGAAGGCTGCACTGGGGAGAAGTCGTCACTGATAGGAGCGAAGGCGGATGAGAAAAGCCCGTCCAGCGCTATAGTGCTCGACTACGCGCACCGGCTCTCCCGGGAGATCCTCGATCAGGCCGTGAAGCAGTGGGCAGTGACCGAAAGCAAATACAGCGACATCCCCTTCATTGAGAGCGACGTGCCCTGAGCCCCGACTGCCAGGGACAGTCTTCACAGCGCCCGTCCTTCTCCGTTCAGCAGTTTGTCTTTGGTACTCGCGCAAATCGGGTGAAATCAGCTGCGATTTGGGCACGAACGGCGCCACGTGAACGTGTCTGCCAGGGGAGGCTGAAGAAAACTTGCCTTTTAATCTGGACTGCTGAGAAACTAATTGGATTACAGTAGAATCTATTCATCGAGTGTCATTTGTTCTCAGCCGTATGTTGAGTTTAGTCTTTGTAGGTGAAAAGAGAAGAACTCTCAATGCTCGGTAACCGGGTCTGCGTTTTGCTACAAGGAAACCAAGGTCTGCATGTCGCAAAGATAACTGCTGTCGTAAATTCTACTCTGATTCTCTGACCTCAGTCTGTAAACCGCAGAATAACAAAGGTGGCGAGAAGCGTTTTATGAAACCACGTGGTATTCAGGGATTCAGGATTACGATACTATTCAACTTCCCGTGAGGAACATGAAGATATTGGTAAACAGTGCATTCAAATCAACAGATGCTCAGGCCCGAAGCTAACGGGCTACATTCTTCACCGATTTTTATCTCGCTTTGACCTGCTGTACTCGTAAGTAGCATCTGAGATACCAACAAAGCGACGGATTAATCGTAGTCCTCTTAAAGCAACAATTCTGCTCATCTTTTATACAGAGCGAATGCCGTGTAAAAGATCGGTGTTGAGCAGCTCTTTGTTCCTTTTGCTGTTACGGACGGTTTAAAAGATATAGTTTGGTTTTTTTTTCCCCTAGATAAGTGTTTTTTCCATTTTACGTTTTCATTTCATAGAAAAGTGCTTCTCATACTGGCAAAAACTGTTACAATTTTTTAAAGGCAGGTCTGGTAAACGAGGCGAACTGGGACTTTTCAAGTGATGGGAGGTCAGCAGAAAGGGGACCACGTAAATTGTGGGGTTTTAGCTTATTCTAGAACATAAGACCGTCTATGAACGGAGCCGTTCTGCAAACGTGACGCAAACTTAATTAAAATTCACCTCTGCAAGGAACTGGTTGTATCAAGAGTAAAAGGTGAAAAACGCTTCTTTGTAACGCAGCGCTAGACTGTCATAAATTCACAGCTATTAAGACTGTTCTGAGGCTTTTGCTGAAAAAGGGGAAAAAAATCTGCTTATGTTGTAACGTCTTCTTCTTTGAAGTAATGTAGTCTTTGAAGCCATACATAAAGTGGGAGTAAGGTATTATGGCCCATTTAAATTCTGCTCCTAACAGAGATGTTCCCTGGAGCTCCGAAGCATGTAAAACATTAGATCATACCCTACGTTTGCTCTATCTAAAAAAAAAAAATCCATGCCATACACTAGGGCGGATTAAAAAGCAGAACCAAAACACTGATCGGAGCAGTACGTATTAGTTGGATATTGCTTAATGACAGTATTAAAAGATTCTTATTATAGCTAAAGTAAAGCTTTATTACAAAAAAAGGCCAACCTTTCTGTAACGCTCGTCTCGACTCAAGAATGTGAGCACCATCAAAGATGGTAATTAAAAAACCAAAAAAAGAAAATTTCTGATGTCCGACCAGTCCCTGACGTGCCACCACAAAGCTTGTCTTCCCTCGTTAATGCTTGAAGATCACAGCAGCTTCGGCAGGGCCCGAAGTGCAATTCCAGCTGGTTGATGATGCTTTCTACGTTGCTGGCACGTCAGGGAAAGCAGGCAGCAAACAGAAAGCAAAGATGCTTACAAACAACAGGGAGACGGCTTCTCCCCAGGAAAATAATCTCTCCTACAGGATGCTGTCCTTAATAAATAATGCACTTATCCTTAACGAAAAAAATAAAAAAATTGAATCTGTTCAGTATTACAATCCGGTGGGAGATTGAGATCTCTTTCCAGAGTTCTGCTGTGTTTTTCACAGGCACAAAAATAAAGAGTTCTTTACCTAAATAAAATTACACCTGTTTACATACCGTTAGGTTATTCTAAGCTGTGCTATACTCTTACAAAGCCACTTAACGGCGGCTTTCCAGCTAAGCTGCCACTGATTCTTTGATTTTATAGAATAAAGGGACTCCAGTATGGGACGGGCACACTCTGCAAAACCATTTACTTCTGTTTAGGAGTTAAAAATATATCCGCTTTATTTTTCTCCAGGAAACGTAAGTATAGTCTGAGTGGGTACAATGTGACTGACCTGATAGTCTAATAATGGTTCAAAACACGTTAACTGCAGCACAACTTTGTACAATTGACAATTTCTGGAGTAAGACACGTCAGTATTCCCAAATAAAACACTCGACAATATATTTTTACAATATTTTTTGTGGAAAATATTTTCTTGTGGACCAAATAAAATTAAACTTACCGTCTGCTTGTCCGCCTTTTATTTGATCAAAATGCACAGATTGGACCAGGATCTTGTTACCGTCAGTGTGGGGTAAATTCTGTTCAGGTAAATTTTGGAGGCAACCAAACACGCAAGTCAAAAGTTTATTATTTGGAAGGATTCCCTTGCTAAAATGTTTGAAGTCCTTCTCAATCAGAGAAGGCGTGATCATGCCTGCTCCCCAGGGATTTCTGTGGTTTTCATTAAATACAGTCACTGAAGATTGCTCCTTTTGTACAAAAATGATGGAATGAACCAATTTTTTTAAAGAATAAATTAAAAATAGCCACTGTTTCAGAATCTAAAACATAGAACTTTTTTTTTTTTTAAATGAGGGGGGTCTACATTCCTTACAGAAACAGCGTGAGGTAGAAATTCAAGCCCTATTTTCTGAATTCCTCTAAAGGTATCCAGGAAATCTCTCAACTACTTTTGAAAATAAACTCAAGGACTGTCTCGCAACAAAGATGTACACGGCAGCATTACCGTGCAGCTGAAACTCTAACAAATTTATCTTAAAGATTCCGGTGAGAAAGCAAGGTGCTATTTTGTCTCGAGTTGGCTCACCTCTGGTTCTTTGAACGTCACTCTAATAGTTCACCTTGACGCTTTGATTTCCTGGACCTTTCTTCCAGGCAACAGCTTCTAGGAAGGAAGGTGCCTTAAAGCCGGTGTAGATCGTTACTGTCGGTAATAAAAATGGCCCGATGTTGAGAACTCTGTGGCTCTTTTTGGTTCCCCAGTGCTGAATACTGACTATGTTATTTGAACAAAAGCTTTCTTCCTTCAGGCTCAGTGGTTCATCTTCAGAGAAGCCAGAATTTATTATTAGGGACCTGCCTAGAACTGTAGAAACAAGTAGGAAGAGATACTGATAGGTGATTTGATTAATCATTAAAAAGCAGGCAGTCTTAATGTTGAAGATTAGTAGCTCTACGTTGAGTAGACAATAGAAAAATTCATGTATTATGATGCTTTTATCAAGGGGCTTTGGTTATATCCTAGAACTTCAAGTATTATTCTTATCAGAACCCAGCTACCTTTAATGCACATCCAACAAGGAGGTTTTGGTGTATATTTAAATTCTGATCCCGACAAATACATTTGTTAGGATATGTTGTGTTAAAAAAATATACACTCCACGTAGCAGCAGGTAGTTCATGTTTTCTCCCCATACCTATTGCTACGTTCCCCCTACTTTTCACGAATTTTCTGCCCAGCAGGCAGAATATTCACGGGCAAACGGGAACCCCGACTAGTTGGTAGAGATAAACTCGAGCCACTTGTATCAGGGCCAGGCTGACCTCTACCATTAAAATCATCAGACAGTCACTAACGTCAACGGGACATGTGCTGCTGGGTGTCCAGAGGAACGTCTGAGACAGTTATTTCTTCATCCCTGTAAGAGCAGGAAAAACCAGCAGTTTTTCACCTAATTATGCAGCTCAATCCAACTTAATGGAATTTTTAAAAACCCGAAAGAATCAGTTTTATGAGCAAACAGAAGGGTGCTCCAGGCTCTGGCAATAGTATGACATTTGAACCAACATCTACATCACATGGCAAAACTGAAAACTGACCAAATGTTAAATCAACAGAACGGTTTCTTGCTCTCAGGCTAATAATGTGTCATTCTGATCGTTTCTTTAAAAGGCTACTTAACACCCTGGATTTAGTATGCCTTGCATTTTCCTTTGTAGCTCTGGCTGCATTATTTTCTTTGTATAGAGAAGAATCTGAGGCACAATCCCAATTTAACAGATCAGCGTCAGAGCCAAGAACACAAAGGTCTCCTGACCTCTTGGTTATTGGGTTGTCCCTTCACTATCCTCTCTCCCAAAAGGTTCCTCCTAAACTAAGAGTTGGTGCAAAAAATTTAAATGTTACTCATTGTGTAAAGCAGTAAAAAGTTGCCTTGAGTAATTTTCCCCCTTATTAACCACAAATACGATTATTATGGCAGCATAACGAAAGAGAGCGTTCCTAAATGCAAAAAAATTAGACTTAGGAATCTCAGGCTAGCTAAAAGAGTCTTGCCAAACTTTATCATACTACTATTAATTTTGATATCATAGAATTAAGATGTCAACAGGTGTGATCTTTACAACTTGAGATCGTTGTTTCCCAGTGGCTTAAAACAACCATCCACGAATTCATCAGTGACTTCTTCTAGAGCAGCTGGCTTCCATCTGGGGGATTGGTCTTTGTCAATCAGCACTGTCAGGTGGAACATAAAAACACAAACGTTACTGGTAAACTTCCTCTAATTACGATGACTTCAGCTTGCATCAAGACAGCCAACTACAGTGAATACGTGGGGGAGAAAAATTAATATGCTCTGGAGAAGACAGAGGCTTTGGAACAGGTATATTTCTAAGCTAATAAAAATTCTTGAGTTGTGACCTGCCTAGAGACATATCTGGGAGTTGCCTGATGATACGAGGAACAGCGGAGCACTTTGGAAGTAGCCCAGGCTTTGAGGGAATAGACCTGAAATTAGTGCTTTCTGTTAGCTCTACCACTCTGGCCTGACTTTTGTGGGTTTTTTATGTGAAACTGGGAACAGGATTCCTGCTGCTCCTTTTGGACAAGGGCTTTCACATCCCTGTGCCAACTCTGACTCTTCGTTGAGTATAGGAGAGGACTCAAAGTAGGTGTTAAATTCCTAAAGCTAATTTAAAACAGCATATAAACTAAGAATGAAATAACTAACGAGGAAAGAGAAAAGCAGAATATCTTTGTGGGGAAAATCAAGGATATTTGTTTGTAAACATGACAGATACAGCAGATCTATGTACGTCTAACTGTTAAGATCTGTATGATCTTTGTGTGTATCCTATACCCTGGGGAAGGTGTCACTGAAGAGAAAAATCATCAGTGAATGAGTCGCATGTAAAAGCGTATCCTTGTATCACAGGAAACGTTGAAGGCATGTCAGCAAGCAACAATAAGATGACAAGAGAGGGTTTATTTGTGTGTAAAAACCACCCGATATGAATGGAATTCCAGAGCGTCCTTCCGAGCACTTTTGTGGCTCCAAGCAAAAAAATAACCACAATTTTTTTGGTAGTTTAAAAAAAGAACAGCTAGAGTAACTGTGGCTCTCTAGGATGACCCACCATCCCTCCTCAACACACGTTCCCTTCAGATGTGTGGTATCAGCAACTGATTTGGAGATGCACCTGTGTCCTGGGAGACCTCCTGACCAACACCACCCACAGCATATAAGGGAGGATGGGCAAGAAGCACCTCTCAGTTCCTCCTGCTGAGAACAGAAATTGTTTGTTTGCTTGGGTTTTTTCCTAACAAAGAGTCCAGAGTAGGATGGTTCTAAAGGTCTATAGCCAGAAGACACAGAGACTAGTTATCCTGAAGAACAACAGCTGTTTTTTTGGTAAGTTGCTGTGTTTTTCTAAACAGGCTTCATTCTTGGCGACTAAACTAGAACCAGCCAGGATGAGAAACATGCAAAGGAGATGGATTTGAAGTTCAGTAAGAGGAATGCCTATCTAAAGATTGTGTCTTATCCAAAGACAGGTATTATGGCAGTTTTTAGTTAAAAATTGTGACTTAAAAAGAAGTTTTCAACTTTTTCTTCTCTAACCAACACTTGGAAAGGGTCTAGAAAATAAACATTTTTCAAATGACAGCTGGACTTACTAATATTTCTGTAGCTGAAGACAGACAGGCATCATAAGTCTAACTTGCATCTCCAAAGAGAGGGGAGAATCAGAGCCCTGCATCCATTTACCTGCAAATACAGACCTAAGGACTCCTTGGATACAAATAAATACTGATTTTGAAAAGAAATCCATTCTATAGATAGAAGCTGCAATTCCACAGAGAGTAAAATCCACGTGGGCAACCATTTAAAAGTGCTGTAAAAGAGAGATTTTTTACTAGGCCGTTCAACAGAGTAACTTACTGATGGCATCCCACAAGTTAAACATTGTGGTGTGAAGCCATCAATTGATTTGGGTCAACATAAATAATTGCCCCAAATCACCTGTATTTGTTCCATCAGGGTAGTATGTATCTAACGATTTTCTTCAGCTGAAGTTCACAATCTGGCCAAAATAAACCTGTTAACCGCAAAAGCCAACACTGACTAGAGATGCGTTAAATGAGGAAAAAAAGGCTATGTGTAAACTACTACAGCTTCAGCTCTGAAATGCAGCAGTAGTTGCTGATAATTCCCCACAATACAGGACTATGGTGTCATCAAGATAATCTCTCCAGTTCTGTGGCCAGTTTCACCCTGGTGGATAAGCTGAATGCTCACACGATCTCTCCAATGAAACCTTCAATCTTAGAGGAGTTAAAATATTTGCTTTCTAATACTATCGTGGAAATACTCCCTTTCTGCATTAACTTCTGGGCATTTTGTGTTTCTCCAGCTTGAGATATTGACGACTACAAGAACGAAAGTTCTGAAGACTTCTAAGGTAGGAAGTTCATTATGAGAAAAATAACTGAACATATTGCGTTAGGGGCTGGATCTTGTTTTATCTTTAAAAAACAAACCTCCAACCCTCCTCTGTTTAGTAGCAGTGACTTTACTGGACTTCAGTGAGCGTTCTATTGCTTACCTTCACTTAACACAAAGCCTTGACAATTCCAAACACCAGAAATTCTGGTAGTTGCGATGAAACCTTTCAGCCCCCTCCTTGACTGCAGGGGGTTTGTGTGCCCAGGGTGAGGCTCGCATCTGCCAGCTGCTGGCACCGCAGGAGAGAGGGCAGAAGCCATATGGAAAGGAGATCTTTGCAAGATCAGCAGAAGGCTTTTATAATTCCATTTGAAGTGCACATTCCTGCGCAAATAGTTAGGAGGCTAATTTAACAGATTTTTTTTTTTTTTTTGGTGCCCTCTACCTGGCTGTGTTTGAGCACTGACTCCAAAAATGACCATTTTTCTTAGGCGGTGAGAATTTAAAACAAAATTCTTGGAAATTACCCAGAGCTATGCATTTCTTGGTTTATGTCTAGTTTAATCTATAAATCCAGGTGAAAAGTGGATACCTAAAGAGTTCAGAGACCACGTTTACATTATATGGGAAAACGCTGATGAAATACGATCCGTGTATTTTATGCTTTAAGGGTTTTGGTTTTTCTTTAGTAGCTCCTATCACAAGACTCACAAACGGGGAAGACTGTTTGCCAGCAGGTTTTCAGTCTGGTTGAAAGAAATCTGGCTAAAAGAAAAATGAAATTTTGACCCTAGGTCAAAGGAGGTTTAAAAAGCTTTTAAACAAACTACTTCCCTAGCATGCCTATTAAAATTATGGTTTGAAGCAGATAAAAGCTGTTACTAAAACCTGACCTGTAGCCATTGCTGCTGAAAAACCATCTTCAAGAACTAAAATAGGATTATTATGACTTTACTTTGCGGCAGATCCTCTTGTGGTAGACGGGGTCAACACCTGGCTCTTAAATGCTTGGAGTATAATGTTTTAAGAAAGCATGTTCACTTAAGTACTAGCTTTTTCTTACTATTTTCATTTTTGTTTACTATGGCTAAGCCTCTGGAAATACTCAATAATCTTACTTCCTATTAAAAAGGATGCTCAGCACATGGGAGAATGATTGTTGGGAGTTTAGCCTCAACTACAAAAATGATCTTGAATGAAAATCCACACCACTCTCAAACAAGGGAAACAATTCAAAGACAAATCTGAGAACAAGTAAGCAGAGAGCAAAAGTACTTCAAGAACAAATTGTTATTCTTAGCAATCCTGTCGATGCGGCTGCATCTCTGGTGTTTGTTTGGTTTTTCTCCTTCCCCTTATATCGTTAAGCCTTTGCTACATCATCCTATGTAAAAGAGAAGCTTCCCAACTGCTGTTCTCACAGCTCTTTTCTCTACAAGCAGTTTGCATAATTTACTGGCCGTACTGCCAAGTGATTTTTTTTTTTTTTTTTTTTTTTGCTTTTTTTCCTCTACCGCATCCCCAGGTGGTTTGATAACCTTGGGCACTGCAAGTGAGAATTTGGTTTGGTGTTTGACTCTCAGGCTTTGTCACTTCCCGAATAACTGCATTTCAGCAGCTTATCTGGTGATTTAGAATATACCCTAAGATGATCTTTTTAAGATACCTTCATCCCCATTACCAACACAGTGAAAATCACATACTTCTTGACACGTTTGGTCAGCTCTTCAAAGGAGTCTCAGCCCATAAGTGCTCAAGATGAATTAATTAAAATGTGAAACTTTTTCCATGCTATCCAAACAAAGTTTGCATCTCTCACCTCAGGCTATCTTTAATACAGTGTTACTAATCATGAACACTCAAACTAATATTCACTACTCAAGTGGATTTTTAACTGCTTAAGACAGATATAAAAACATGAGGAGGAGGTGATAACACATACTCGAGTATATAACTGTGTGAATTAAAAGCCAGGTTCCCTTAACTCCAAAGTGTTATTCATCCAAATGTAAGCTCCTTGGAAAAGGAAACGCCTCTGCTTCATTTCGTCTCGTGCTGAATAGTACATAAATAACTATTACAGTTTCTAACAGATGTGACATTGGGGTTGACAAACTGCATAGTGAATCAGCAGTAGAATCAAGGACAGAACCCAAGTCTGTCCCCTAGATGAACTTGCTGAGCTGCTGCTGTACTTTTACTGCTACCTGTCTTGACCAGTGCCTTAAAATGCTGAGTTATTTAACATCAGGTTTATGTACATAGTCTTTTAATAGCAGGACACCTCTACAGAGAGATATTTTGGACATGGGTGAAGGTAGTGTCTGTTCTAACAATTTTCTGTGCAAGCAGTTGCTCTTGGTTTTGAGTCTTCAACCACTTTGTAGCTGGCTGAACCAGTTGTGCCAACACTAAATCTGGACACTCAAATGATACACAGAGCTATGTGCTATTAAATACATTTTGAATTTCCCCAATGAACTGGTGAAACCTTTTCATGGTGCTGTGTTACCAGGTAGATATATAACATCAGGAAACTGAAACTACACAAAGAAAAAAAAAATAGCTGCTACATTTTGGAACAAGTAATAAATTTTGGCCATACAGGAGTCCAACAAGCAGAAATTGTAGCAAGCTGGGAGTGTTCTCTGGGCTGTTGCTGCATTCATTTTTCTTAGTGTCCAGAGAAGGAACACAACAGTGAGTTTGCATATTATTTTGAGAAATATTGCTGGTGTACATTCTTACCTGCTCGAACCCCTTCATAGAAGTCGTGGCCTCTCTGAAAGATTAAACAAACAAACAAAAAGCTGTAACATGACAGATTCTATTTATCCCATCTTCCTCTATCCTACTTGTGCTTGAAATGCAAGTTCCCAAGATTCAGTTAAACCCCATTTGTACTGTTCTCATCTAGTCCTACTTTCTCTTCACTTATTAAAGAGCTCTGCATCCTACTACTTAAATGCAGCCACAACTCTTAACGTGAGTCTGTTGACCTGTAGTTGATCAGCCAGCTTTTACTCCACACAAGCCCTCTCTCTGTTACATCTCGTAGACCTTTTCTAGAGTTTTACATGATCTGGCCTAAGGTGTGTAGGATCAGGCCAGTCTTCAGGAACCGTGATGTATTCAGCACACTTGGAACACTTCACAGTTAAATGGAACCCCAGAAACATCCAATTATTTTTTTATAAAGGTAAACAATATTTAAATCTCTAAGGATGCTTCGCTAGCAATTAAGCAACAATACTAGTTTCAGGAAAAATACAGCAGAGATACCGTCAGGCATTACAACATATTGGAATCAGATCATTTGCACTCTTTTTTTAAAGCATTTACTTCATCACAAATAAGATTATGTATCTGATTATTTTAAAACGTGACAGAACTAGTAATATGGGTTGCACAGGGAAATCTAATGAGGAACTTGTTCAGATAATTCAGTTACCTCTACTGCAAGGATCACTCCCTCATGTTATCCAAGTACTCAGCCCTTACTACTAAAATCTCTTGTTTTCTTTAAATTTATCACAGCAGTCCTGAAAGGCAGTGATACACAACTATTCCCACCCGGCTGTTACTTAAGTAATTTAAAGAAGAAATCTGCTCGAGAGCACTGGACTTTTAAAATTATGGTCCAAATACAAAGTTTTGTATATCCTAGAAATATCATAGTTTTCTTAACAAAAGCCCTTGGGGTCATCTATATAAAACTCAATCTCTGATAAACTTGCTACCCCTCTGTGGCTGGAGACAAAGGGCTCGGTTGTTTGCTTACCATACACGCTTGGCTCAGTCTGTATTCCATCGTGAGTACGTCCTGTAAGCTCATGGAAGCTCCTTCTCTGAGCTGTCTGAGAGTCAATTTTAAGGATGTAGGTGACATCTTACTAATAGTCTGGGGAAGACATTAACGATTATTTTCGTTCACCTCGAGTCAGACACATTTGCAAGTCTTTCTTGCATTTTAAACTTTGGAATAAATGATGGCACTCTACTCCCCGAGCTCACTTCTGTGATACCTATTTCTCCTGCTCCCTCCCACCGTGCTGACATACTAAATGAATTTACTTGCATAAACTTTTATCAGTAAGATCTCTGGGATGCCCAGCTAGGCTGTGGAGACTTTCAAAACCTGTCTGGACGTGTTTCTGTGCGACCTGCTCTAGGTGATCCTGCTCTGGCAGGGGGGTTGGACTAGATGATCTCCAGAGGTCCCTTCCAACCCCTATGATTCTATGATTCTATCGTTATTGTGATCCCTACCAAATGAATATCTATCAAGATATTCCATCTATCTATGAATATCTATCAAGGTTATCTATCAAGATCATCTATCCCATTCATTTAGTGGTGTTTTAATGAAGCAGAACTAAACTCCAGCTAGGTGGTGAAGCAGAGGACTTTCTATCCATGCTCAACACAGTACTAAAGAGCAGTAGATCAGAGGTGGTGAACTTAGGGACGACTGTGTGCCATAGGTTCAGGTTTATTAGAGTTACCAGTGGACACTGACTGTGGGAGGCCTTTCCTACATGGCTTCTGAGTTACTGCCTTCAAGACTCTGATGGTAAACTCTGCTCAACAATGCTGACCAAGCACATTATAAGGCAGATGAGTCACTCTGACATTAATGCTCAAGATATCTTGACTTAGCAGCTTGGTCAAGCCAATGTAGAAGGAGCAACAAAAAATAAAGTTATTTATTCCATGTTGTGGTCCAGGAGGTTGTAGAGTACTCACTAGCAACTACCCTGAAGGCAGCTGAGCTACAAGGACACAGGCCACTAGCAGTTCCCATTTGTGCAGGAGCTGGACACCAGCCAGGCTGATCAAGAAACATATGAGGTTCTGGCACCCTCGAGACACTCTTTCACTACATCTTTGCATTGGGGGCTACCCTCAGCTTTCCACACAGAGAATAAAACTCATCCCAGGAGGACTTGAATCCCTGTCAATGGAGGGATCACAAATGCACTTCGCCTGCGCCAAAAGACAGATCAAGCTTTGCATTTTTGGTCTGCTGCTTCTTTCTCTTTTAATTGTTTTTTGTTCAGATCTGAGGATGCTTTTCATTAATTCTGAATCCTCTTGGCAATGGCTTGCTAGGATCTTTGAACGTGTGTAAGAGTAGATTGCTTTCGTCTGATCAAAAGCAAAAAAATCACTTGCCATGTGCGCTGCTTATATCAGAGGTTATTGAAGAGCCTGAACACACTTCAGTGTCTTCATTGAACTTGATGCCACTTTTATATTTCCTTGTTCTGTCTGTTAAGTTTCAGGGGAAGCCAAATTCCTCCACTAAGGGGAGGGTGTGAAGTAGTTGCCAGTAATAAGACTTGAGCCAGAGGATGACAAGTGAGCCTGAGAAGCCCAGCAGCAATGCTTGTACGAATAGTGTGTCACGGAGATCATTTTAAGACCATTATTGATTAGGGGAAGATTAATGTGTCTTTTAATGGTATTCTTTGGTGTATCATTGATCTTCATAGAGCCTTACCAAGCTGCCTTCAGGTGCATCAGTGAGAGCACCATACGTCATAGCCTGCGGCTGTGCGGTGATAAATTACACAGCACCGAGCTGCTCCTGCGTGCTTCCCTCTCTCTTCAGGCTCTTCACCAAAAGCCTGCTTGCTGCTCTGGCCCAGCAGCAGGCTCCTGCTGAACTTCACTTGCTCACAGCTTCTCTTTGTTTTCTTACATCTCTGGTAGTACTGATAAATCTGTGGTAGAGACTGAGCAAAGCTCCTGAAATTTAGTTAGAAAGTAGTAGAAAAGCTGCTTGCCCCTTCCATATGATTAATTGCTTGGAAGTTACGCTTTCTGTCTATGTGTGTTCTCATATAGGCAGGACATGCTGCAAAACAAACATTAAGATTACCGCTGTATTGATCACCTGGATTGATCGGGCGTGATCCCCTGTATCATGCTGATTCCTCCTCTCATGGTGAGAAGGTAGCAGGTTTGTTCCTGAAGACAATCCCAAGCAAAAGCAGCATGCAGTACTAGTTCCTACACAAAATTTGTCAAACAGATTGTAAGCATCAATTTTATATTTTTAGTGTGTTTAAATAAAACCTGATTAAATAATATTTTAAATTTTGCGAACCATAATTATTTCTGAACAATGCTTTCCTTATATCAGGGAAGCTTTGTGTTTCATTTGGCACAAACAAACAGTGTGCTGAATGGCTTCATGAAGAATCCATATTGCAGAATTAAAATAATATGTTCATATGCACTTTTTCTTGTTAAGGCAGCTGGTAATTCACAGACTGCAATTTAATGCTTCTTTATACGCAGTAAAAATTCATGCAGGCAGTTCGATAACCAATATGTTTTGTATTGTTTCTTGCCATGACGTAGAATGAGGATGTTTGTGAAAATCTCTTGAGTGCTGTGCATATGGAGAATATTAACTATGCATGTATTCTGGAGGTACCTCTTCTTAAGAAAAATGGCAGACTTTTTTCATCATTTTTGTAGTCTTCATTCTAATTAATCAACAAGCCACCACAGATTACACAGGTGCATTTATTTGTACATATTTTGTATTAATGTAGCTTTGAGACATACTCTTTCATGAGAGAATGCATTTAATATTAATGCTTAAATAAAAGTTTTCATACCTTTGAAATGCAATTAGGTGTGGAGCTCCCAGGAGCATACTATTGCATTACAGTTAATGACAATGAAAGCATCAAGAAGACTTTACAAGTGTTAAACTATTTTGGACAGGCTATATTCATACTCTAAGGTAACTTACTGCATTGCCATTAATTATTTTGGGGTCTAAGGGAAATTATGGAAGCACTAAAAGTTGTACACCTATTTCTTTTTTAATTTAAAAATGTAGTCATACATCTTAAGAAAAAACCTATAATCCTTGACTTTTAAAAAACATTAAATTAACTTTGTTAATTGATTTAAAAATTAAAAAAAATATGGTTAATTAAGCATTTTTCTCATTGTTGAGAAAACCAGCAATTGTGCCGTGGTTCAGGTGTGATTTAAGTGTTTCAGCTCATCTTCAGGTGAGCACTAATCTTCATAATGATTTTGGTGGCTAATGACAAACCATGCCTTTAATGCGATATGGCATAATCATTCTTTATGGGATCAAAGATGTTACACTTAATATACATCAAGCATGTGTAACAGGATCTCCATGCAGTCTGTGCCAGGGTGCCTTGGGTTGGAGTGGCACCTTCTCCGTGCTGCTTCCTCACCAGCTGTGGGTACCTTACAAGATAACCCTAATGGTGAGTGGTTGAGGCTTGAATTCGGTGATGGCATCACAGTCTTTGCTTAAAAAAAAAAAAAAAAAAAGTTTTTTTCTGGCTGTCAAACTACTGAGAATAGCCATGGAAGAAGAGACCTGAGTTTGACTGGTGGGATCCTTGGCATGTACTTCCAACCAGCCTTAAAAAGTACATCTGAGAAACAGGGATGGCAGTATCGTTCTCTTTTTGGTTGTCTGTCCTGATGATTGCCAGTCTGGTCTGCCACAGCTTCAACAAGGGTGTGTGGGGTGGAGGAGCATGTCTGTCTTCACTGCTCTTGTCCATCACAGCTTCAGCTCAGCAAAGAAAAGAATGGCATCCCTCCCTGGCACAGACCCTGGCTTAGGGGCAAACCTGCTTCTGACACAGCAATGACAAGACAGGCCCATAATACAGTGACGTGGCCAGAGAAGACATTGAAGGGGATTGCCCTGATCAGTGACTCTGATTTCTCCAATGTTCTTCCAGTTGTCTCAGATGGCATTAAGTTCTCTTTGGGACCCTCTGATGGCTTGGCCATTGGTGGTAGCGTGGGGTGACTTTCCAGCCTGTTCTACCATCTTGCTGTGCAGCATTTTTGGAAGGAGGGATCTCACTGCTGCCTGGGGGCTTTCTCTAGTCACCATTTCAGCCAAAATGCATGCAAAAAGTATATGGATTTCAGATTCGCCTCAGATTCCTGCATTCCAGGGAACAGAGTTTTTTGGTGAAGGTAAACTTGGTTGCCTGGGAACAGCCTAGAGACACACTTGGTATCTCCAGATTTAAAAGAGTGCTGGGAAACAGGGGACATTCTCCCCCAAATACTTCTGGAGTCTAAATAAGGACTGCTGCAGTCAGGTTCCTCTCTCCTGAACTTATCTCACATTTTTGTTCTATAAGGATTTTTTTCCCCAAGAATGCCTCAACAATTCGAGCCGCAAATCTGCAGACTCTGGTACCTAAGCTTTTCCTAGTGACATGTTTATTAATCTTAGTTGTACTGCATCTCTCCAGGTGGGCAAGTTTGACATATTTGCATTATCAATCTAGTCTAAAGCCTTCTGACATAACCAGACTATCTGAGTGTCTCCCAAGTATTTAAAAGCAAAAATATTCTATTTCTTATCATTCTCTAGACATGATGAGTTCTTGTAATTACAATTTTTTCTTTGCTTCTGTCTGTAAATGACACATTGAGGAAATCTGTGCTAAATTTTTGCAGTTTGGCACGTGTTTCATGACTATTCTTATCTCTGACAAAACAAGTAAGTAGGTAAATAAAATGTTCAGTAGTCCAGATTTGGTTGACTCTTAAATCAGGTTTGTCCCCTGCACTCATAAGCTTCCCTCTGTTAGGTGACAGTTTAATTATCCTAATGGAAAGTTGTGATTACAGAGAGCAAGGTGACTTGTCAGGTACCGAGGCATAATCCCGTGTGCATTAGAGGAAATTGCAAATATTACATGTCAGTTCAGAAAGCTGAATCACACTACACACCGAATGGCTTGCCAGGGCAGAATACGTGCCTGAGTGGTGGTTCCGTCATATACTTGAACTTTTTCATCTTGTGTCTTCTCCAGGCTGCCTGGTTTCACATGAAGGGAAAGCAGAGCTCCTTAACTACAGAAGACCTTCATTGACGTGGTCTAGGAGCCCACAGGGACAGCCAAGAGTCTGAGTGGGCAGTAGAGAGCTGTCTGTCAGTCTCCAGTGAGAGCCCTTGGCTTCTGCAGCTCCTTGAGGGTCCCAGGATCTGCCAGTAAACCTACTGAATTAAGGAGTGGTGTCCTCCATGCAGCTTCAAAAGTCCACAGTTTTGAATTTGTGAGACCAGTGTCTATTTTCTTTCAACCCATATACATCAGTCTTACTTGAATTTGGCTTCTGCTGGCTGTTCTTCATGCAGCACCAAAGGCACTTTGGGACATGACAGAAGCTAGTCTTTCAAAGGTCCAGCAGGATGTATTGTCCTTCACTGTAGAAGGGAGATCTTTCATCTGAGTGAAAGTCTTCAGCTTGAAAGCTGACAAAGAATAATCCCCTAGTCCCAGCAGGACCCCCTGTGCCTGCTTTCTGAACAAGCCAGTTCAGAAACAAACAGAAGGCACAAGTTATATGTTCAGCAGTGGTTTGTGAATTTTATAGAAACATGAAAATTTCTGAAATTATGACAATGCTCTGGAGTTTTTTAGGGTAGAAGGTAGATATTGGTTGATCACAGGCTGATCAACAGTTGATCACAGTTGATCAAACAGCTGAGCTTGTCAGGACTAGTATCATTGGCATATTTTTGGTAGAGCAGCAAGACAAGCAGGGAACTGCAGGAAATCTGCCCTCAACTCCTCAATATTGCAAAACTCCAACCACAGTTTAAGACATCATCTTGCAGCTCTGCTCAGTCTCCATCATACCATTTCTTTCAATCACTGAAACGTGAGGTGGATGTTTTCCTGATTCTCCTCCTGGCAGGGTTCTCTGCAGGCTGCTTGTCCAGAATAGACGTGGGTGAGCCCTGTGCCTGGGAGGATAATTCTGTGCAGTGAGAGGTGGTGTCTTCTGAGGACAACTCATCTGCATGTCTGTCGTATGGGGCAGTTGTGATCTGAAAGGGTGCTGTGCTCAGTTCCTGCGGCAGCAGGAGATGCAATCGCTATCCTTTGCTTTGCAGTGACTCAGCTGAGTAAAAATCTTTCCTGTCCAAGTACTTCTGAATCAGCCCGGTGAAAGAATTCACCAGCAAGAGTCAGATTTTCTTTCTTTTTATTTTTCTTTATTAGTGTCTGCCCAAGACAGACTTTGACCTCTGTGGCAGCTGGAGTGGTGGAAGCTGTGTCTAGCCCAGCAGGCCCATGGCAGGCAGTAGGGCAAGAAGACAGTGCCTCACTCATGCAGAGGTGTATTTTTAGATATTGTCACTGTTCATATGTGGGACTAGATTTTTTAAGAGGTGCTGGGTCCTTTGGAAAAGGACTGGGTGGCTGCTCTCAACCTGGCAATGCCCCTACCCCACACAGTGGGGCTGGACTCCTGCAGCACCCATCAGTGCCCAGGGATGCCGGGTAGTGCTGTGTCTGGCAAAAGGCAACGGGGTTTGTCTCCAGCTAGAAAGGGAGTTGGTGGGACCACACCAGAGCACTTCTAGGTTTTACATGCAGTGGTGTTGTCTGCCCTTGTCTGTGTAACTGCACGGCCTCTGAGCTTGTGTGAGAGACAGCAAGAGACAAAAACTGAGGGTAGCCACCAATCTCCTCCCTGGTCAGAAGCATTATCCACAAGGAGACCAAAATCTATTGAGATGGTGACCATGTGGACTTCTTAGCTTTGTTAGGCAATAATTTTCTCTCATGTAAGTCTGTGGTTATTGGATTTTATAGCTTAGCAATACAGCTAGGTTGTATCTGTCAGTTTACAGGTTGAATGGGCAGACAAAAAGGACCTGAATTGGAACAAACTTTTCATTGTTGGAAGCGTGGAGGGAACGGGATGACTGGTCTGTTCTCCCTCAGTCTGCGGTGAACAAAAAAGCTTGGGGCAAGGAGGAGAAATAGCTAATGCCAGCTCTGCTGTCTCAGCCAACAAAGCAGCCTGCTCGCTAAGCTCCTAAAGCTTTTCTTCTGGCGTTACATAAAAACATACTGCTATGGCTGAGAATTATTAACATCCAGTTGTGTGGCCTCTGCATACCCTCAATGAAAGGGAACGGAATAAAAGCAGATAAATCATTTACCTTTGTGATTTTATCAGGAAAAAAAGTGCGAGCAGGTGTTCATGCCGACATATTCTGGTCTGTGACCTTTAGTTTAAAGGATTTATTTTGCATTATTCCTTGCTTTACAGCTTTAAAGACATAGTAATGAGGTACTCTCTGTGCATCCTCCTACTCAGAGAAGCTATATTGAGAAGTACAGCTGCAGCCAGCGGGGTGTTAATCACCACTTACCGACAGGCAGGACTAACACAGGCAATTGGAGAGTGCGGTAATTTTCTATAGGACGTCTGCGCTCACCATCCTGTCTCCCATTAATAAGGTAACGTTTGAAATACTCAAGCATTAGCTATTTTACCATGGAGAATAGATTCATGTAAACATCCATTATTCTGGGGTGAAATTAGCCAAGGTGTTAAATTGATAAACAAGACTCTGAACAGTACCAATGGCAAGAACATGGGAGAAATACAGCCGTCTTCTGTGAGATACGGAGTACCTCCTCCCGTGGCTTGTGACGGTGGGCTCGGTGAGCCATGGGCTGCTAACCTCAACACGAGATTTCCCTGCACTCTATCAAGTTGAAAAGGGATTTACTCTCTTCCCGCCTCTTGCTGCTGGCATTGGCAGTAGGGAGTATCAGTGTCTAGTGTCGTTTCAGACGACTATCATTAGAACGGGGATTATTCAAGATAATAATTAAACCCTCGTACCAGGGTCCCATCACAGTGTTGTCTCCTGCAAATTAAGTCATCTTCTGTCTCTTCACAATTTGCTCCCTTATTCAGTTTTAATTTTTTTTTTTTTTAAAGCTTCCATTAAGAATAACATTACAAGCACAAAGGACTGTATTAATTTTGGATCTCTATTACCTTTTCCAGTATTACTCAAAATTTAGCTTGTCTTGAGTACCAGGGGACCGACAGGATGGATCCCAGTGACTAATCGCGGTAGGATAAGAGGTTATTACATCCCAAAGAATTATGAGTCTCATAAAATATTATTAAAAGTTAATGTGTTTGATTTCTCTCTTAAAATTATTCAAACAATTTTACTATTACTGTGTAGCTGACAATTTTCAAGAGGGTAATCAGAAAATATTCCAAGGAAAATGTGAATGCATAGCATAGATTGTTTCATTATGTGTTATTTTTACATTTGTTATGACTTTTAAACTTAATTATCTCACAGGGTAGATAGTGATGCACTTAGTGATTTGCCAGACACCAAAATATTAAAATATAACGGCTCATGGTAGAATATATGCATCCAGATATTTTCAGTGTTGTTTGCCTTGTAAAATATTTAGATCCAGAGCATAGATTGACACTAGCTCTCCCTTTGTTTTAATAGCTCTTTAAATAGGAAGAAAAATCCCCATTTTAAAGAGAAACAAGAAAATGGTTAAAGAGCTTTGGATCTCTTATGATGGTACTCTGGCTTCTTTTGGCTTACCCTCATCTTCAGGATCTAGATGGTTACATGTATCAAAAACACCTCCCAGATGCAATTCCATGAGCATTTGTTTCACAAAAAACCCCCACCCAGAAGTCTAAGGGAAATTTGACAAGTGATTTTTCTTTTCTGATGTTTTTATTATTCGCATGTGTACTGGATGTTCTGTTTTCAAAGACTGTTTTTAATCTTTTTATGACCAAGTCTTTTGATTTGCAAATTGGAAGATGGAGAAAAAAAAAATCAGCCAACCTGAGGCATTTCACAAGCTTCTTTTCTGTGCTTTTGTCTTTAAAGGGCAGGGAGAAACAGATTAGATGAGTTACATTTTCTTCGTGTTTCAAACTTGACATGCAAATGTATCAGATATGATAGATATGGACACAAAGAGGTGGGCTGGTGCCTGCCTCTTTGACTTCATGCCAGTCTCTGGTGCAAGGAAAATATGCTGGGTATGAATATTCCCTATTCAGTCAGCTACCATCTCTTCTTTAGTCAGCATACTATGAAGTAAAAGCAGCTTTTTTGGCCATAAGTAGTTGATGGTTTGGTTTAAAAAAGATGTGTTGATAGATCAGGAGTGACCAGAGACATAGGGAAGCTGGATGCAGTTTTCCTCTCTCCCGCAGGCTCCTTGTGTGACTCCAAGACGACTTGATCTCTCTAAAGGCAGGGATGATAATATATTCCTGTTGGATGGGATGACACATCCATTCCTTGGACTTGAAACACTGTGATGGCTGGATGCATACAAATACCCAAATAGGTCTAGCATGGGGATCAATTTTAGCAGAAGCTGCTGTTGAGTCTGGAGGGGTTGCATCCTCCCAAATAAAACTTCCTCCATTTGGGCCTGCTTTAATCCCCTTCCCTTTCACCGAGAACTAGTGTCCATGCTGTGATTGAAGTAATTAATGTCAATCATTCAGAGGACAGAGAGGATGGCATACATAGGACCTAAGGGGGATTTCAATTGCACAGACCTTCAGCAGCAACAGATTTCTCTTTGCTGGATGAATGTTGATACTTGGGAGTAGGCAGGTAAAAATAGATCCAGAGGACAGATAAAAGACTACTTTTACAGCAGCTGAAGGATATGACAGTATAAAGCAATAGCTTTTTGCTTTGTATAACAGCCCTGCCATATTTGAGATGCTTACGGAGAAGATATTGCTTTGGCTTGCCGCTCAGCCTGCAGGTTCTTGGCTTTCTTGTGCTTAACATTTTATAGTTTGATATGGAACTGAATCTGAAAAAAAAAGAGCTTTTTTTCAGGAGAGGGATGAATACCAGTGAATGAGGGTAGGATTTCCTCTGACAGAGTAGCATCTGAACTAGAAGAGAGCTGACCCACCTCCTCTCAACAAACCCTGATGTACAGATTTTTCTAGGGTCCATTCCTGATGCAGAAGACTCACTCTCGCAGTAGCCAGCATCACAAAACCGTTGTATTGGCCATGTGAGGAGGAGGTGCTGCCCCAGACAGTGTTTGGGGTATTTGCAGCATTTAAAGGCTATGTGATCACTCCTGCATCAGCTTAACTGTGCTTCAAAACCCGCTTCGTACTAGCTTGGTGGTGTTGGTTATGGGTCAGCCTGGCTGTTAGCGAGAGGATTCATAACTCATGGTAGCACGGCAGCTTGTCATAGGGAAGGGCTGTGCTCTGTTGAGATAAATTACGGTGCCAGCAGCCAGGAGCTGATGCCAGTGATTAAACCCATCGCCTGCTCTCACCACTATTCAGGAAAAAAAAATATTTTTTTGCATATGCAAACTTGACAAGGAATAATAAAAGGAAATACAGAAAAAAAAAAAAAAACACACTTTTTTTTTTTTTCGTTTGGTTTCATTCAATCCTGTATCCTCCTTTGAGGTATTTCTGAGGCAGTGAACGCTCTGCTGAGCAGCGGAGTGTTGTTTGGCAGGTGTCACCAGGTGGCACTGCTTTCAAAATGACATTGTGCGCTCGGATATGCAGAGATTGGCATCTCTTTCCTGCTGACATTTTAATACACCTTTCTGATGAGGGCATCGCTGTGTGAGAGGGCAGAGAGTTTGCTTTCGGCCGCTGTCTTTGATTGAAGTTGCTCCCTGGGAACAGGGCATTGGGGTTTGGCTGAGTGTCTTGAAAGAAGGATTGTCTGTGTGTTATTTATGACAATCTCTGCTCCAGGATGAGTGTCTAAATGTAAATTACTCAATTTGCCTTTAGAGTATATCCACTCTGATTTCTCCTCCACTGAGAAACCAGTCTGCAGGGCGCTGACATCTGCTAGCATTCAGAAAAGAAGCAACACATGTTCCTAGAAGTTAAAAATGGAAGAGACATATTGCATTTTCTAACATTGTTTTTCCTTCTGCCAGTGCGAGTGTTTGTTCCTAGTGCTTAGGTCTGACTATGCTCAATGCAACTCCTTAAGTGACCTAAGTTAGTACAGTTGAGAAAATAGTGCTTCCACCATCCAGGTATCTTTTCTTCTGTTTAATTTACAGGGCAGTTAAATTATTGTCATGTCTCTCCTTACTGTTTAGCCATTTACTTGTCCCTAATTGATTTTTTTTTTCCCTTGCTTTGTTTGTATGCTTTAAATCGTGAAGTCTTAAATTACATCATTCTTAAGGGACTCCATCTTGCAGCTGCTAACATTAAGAGAGGGGATTCTTCCCCTCTACTCAGTGCTTGTGGGACCACATCTGGTAAGACCACACCTGGGATGGTGTGTCCAATTCTGGGCTCCCCGGTATAAGATATGGGCATTCTGGAGCATGTCCAGTGAAGGGTCACTGGGAGGATTAAAGGACTGGAGCACTGGATGTACGAGGAGAAGCTAGGAAAGCTGGGACTGTTTGGCCTGAAGCTAAGAATCATAGAATCACACAATTGCCTAGATTGGAACAGACCTTTAAGATCATCAAGTCCAATCATTAACCCAGCACTGACAAGTCCTTGACTAAACCATAGCTCTAAGCAAGGCTCAGGGCGATGTTACCTACATGTACAAATACCTGAAGGGAGGGTACAAAGAAGACGGAGCCAGGCTCTTCTCAGTGGTGCCCAGTGACAGGACCAGAGGCAATGGGCAGAAACTGAAATACAGGAGGCTCTCTCTGAACATCAGGAAACACTTTGTCACTGTTGAGGGTGACCAGGCACTGGCACAGGTTGCCCAGAGAGCTTGTTTGGTCTCCATCCTCAGAGATAAGCAAAACCCAACTGGTTGTGATCCTGAGCTGACTTCTGTAATAGACTTTGACGGTCTTCAGGGTTCAAGAAGCAAGAGTTGATATAGCTCAGCTTCACAGATTTGCTTCTGTCCTCTCAACAGTTTGCTGCCATTCTCTCCAGCTTGTTAATTTTTTTTTCTTATTCCAAAACATTGTCATTAATTCAGACATTAATACACTTAAGGCAGCAGAGTCATACCATACAATGGGATACTTCTGTATATGAAGTCACAAATTTCCCTTTTTTCCCCAAAGTGTATATGTAAAAAGCACTTCCAATATTATTCTGTATTTCTGAGTCCTAAAATGCTTCCATCCCATAAAATACTTGTTTCTGATTACATTTTTCTCCCTGTGTTTCCATACAATTTTCTATTATTTGTTTTACTAAATTCTCTAAGTATCTTTATATTGTTTTCATGCAGTTGCTTGGCATCTTCCAACTTAGTGTCAGCGTCACAATTAGTTAGTGCACTTGATATCTTTTCTCTTAAAGTATTTAATCATAGTATATTGCCCTAGATAACTTCTCATCCAATAACATTGATCAAAGTAGCATCCATTATAAATTCCTTCTTGCAGTATTTCCAGACTTTACATTAATTTCTGGTTTTTCCCCATCATTTGATTACCAGTCTATATGACCATATCAACAGCTAAGGAATGTCAGCATTTTTTTTCGTGGATTTATGGGACAGTATTCGATTTTACAGCACTTCGTACACATGGATTGCACTCCTGTAATACCTGCACTGTGGTGATTGAAATGACTGCAAGTTCATGCTGTGCAAGAAGTCAGCCTTCTTGTACTGGAATCTAGATACAGGTTTAGAAGCCTAATTTCCATCCCTTTTCTAAAACTCTTTGTGTCTGAACTTAAAATTTATGGGGAAAATTGCTGTCATTTTTCAAGCTTTTGGCTCAGGCAATCAACCACTGCATTTCTCAATGAATTCTCTTACTGGTTGTGCTGGTTTTAGTAAAACAGCAGCGGGGCTCTGCAGTAGCCGCCCTCGTGGCCGGCGCCGCTGCCGCCTCCCGCCCCCTTCCCCCGCCGCAGCCGCGGACAGGAAAAAAAAAAAGTTTCAA